>MNAD01000188.1:0-23419 GCA_001895945.1 Trametes pubescens | reverse complement strand
AATTGATGATGATTAGTGCACATATATTGGCCTACATAAGGACTGGTCCAGGACCAGTCCTGTTCAGTCCTAGGTGGTCCTCAAAATATCCTGGATGACCAGGACCAAGGACCAGGACCAGGACAGGACCACTTAGGACCAGGACCAAAAAGCGGTCCTAACCAGTCCAGTCCTGGTCCAGTCCTCAGTCCTTCAGCGGTCCTAGGACAGGACCCAGCAACACTATTTATGGGGGACGTGTACAGCAATATACTACAATGTTGTGCTACCTAAATGACTACATGAAGGGGAGGGGAGCGAACACGAGGGGGAGGGGAGCGCACATGATGGGGATTGGTTACATACCGGTCTGCACAATGGTTCTGCACAAAACACGTACCTATGATTATTGTCAGCATGCACCAGTACTGGCGAAGACTAGAAAGACATACCTTTAACCTGCAGGAAAGGGCGGCAGACTTACAATTTACAGATATAAGAGTAGTTTGCTCCTTCCAATGATGTTGAAGTCAGTGACACAGGAGCTAGAATACATTATAAGACTCACCGGGGCACAGAGTGTGGCATTATCTGCCAGGTCAACCAGTCCAGAACGAATGAGAGCAGCAGAACCGAGCGCAGGAGCACTGAACAAGGACTACCTCGTCGCAGATTGAGGAATGACCCAGGGCGGAGCCAGCAATCCCAGCTAGAAGACCCCAGGCGCAGGCAGCGGGACTCAAACATCAGCGCAGGGAGCCAAGAGTCGGGAAGGACACAGATATGCAGAGGACCGAGGCACAAGACACGGAGGACGCGCGAAGGGAGGGAAGATGTGGCAAGGATGTGAAGGACAGAGAGAGAGTGGACTTGGTCGTTGGGGCGAAGGGGAAATCGAACCGTGGGAGTCGAATTTGCCAGAACTTTCACATCACAGGATTTTTGAGCCTGGGAATGCCGCTCCTTTTGGGAGGCACCCTCCCCCAAGCGCCCGGCTGGCCGTGGCTGTGTGGCCGCAGGCGGGAGTACTTGCTCGATTGGGTATGCGTGATGTCACCATTGTTAGCCGCCGTTCACTGATGCATAGGAATTTCTTAGGACTGGCCGCGCGCAAGAAAATCCCAGGAATGTCTTATGATTCTCGTAGGTTTGGCGTCCAGGAATTCCGCGATCGCCCCCATCCTAGGAATCCCCTATCGTCCTTTTCTGCCGTGTATCCAAGAAGTTTACGTCCACGCAATGGGCGTACCACACCTACGAGCAGGAAGCACTTGCCATCATATAAGGCTTGTTCAAATGGGAGGACAAGCTCATTGGTCGGAAACTGCGCATAGTTACCGACCACAAAGCACTTGAGTTCCTTGAAGGACTCGATAGACCGAACCCCCGACAGATATGGTGGTATGAATTCTTGTCACGTTTCGACAAGACCATTACCTACATCCCAGGTAAGTTGAACAAAGTAGCGGATTGCTTATCCTGCTACCACGAGAACGACACTCTAGACGACATAACCAAAGACTTCGATTATGTGAATGTGGACCTGCGTCTAGATCCGCAAGGGGAAGACCTCCCCTTCTCCAGAATGATCGAAGTACGTGCAACTCGCATACTTCACAGATCGTCGTGACTTGCAAATAAGCAAGTAACTGTGGAGAAAACCCCCCACAGTACTACGGGAACCCGTAGAAGAGCGCGACATACTATCCCGTCAGTCAATACGAGTACTCGTATTGATTCCAAGGACAATCCATCCCTCAGAGAATCATTGTTGACAGGACCGTCATTATGGTCCTGGGTGGAGGCAGACGATGGCTTCATTGAGGCTATTCAGTCGGGATACAAAGAGGACCCGATGTTCCGCAAGATATTGGAACAACCGATTCAACATCGCACATCTTCCATGCACGATGGCCTGATCTATAGCAAGAACAGGCTAGACAAGGAGGTATTGTGCATACCCCGCACATTGCATCAACAACAAGCCCTTACCGAGCTCGTAATAGACCGAGCGCATACTGCGCTTGGTCATTTGGGACCTCAGTGCACGTCGGAATATGTACGGAGATGGTTTTGGTGGCCTGCGTTGCGCAAGGACATTGACAAGTTTTGTACGACTTGTGGCGTATGTAATATGACCAAGATTAGTACGCAGATGCCATATGGACTGCTGCATAGTATGCCAATTCCGTCGGCTCCATGGTCCTCACTGGCCATGGATTTCTTTGGACCTTTTCCGGTGTCGAACGGGTACAACTACATATGGGTAGTTGTATGTAGATTTACATCTATGGTACATCTGATACCTATTCATACTACAGACAGTGCCACTGACCTGGCACTGATATACTTCAGAGAAGTAGTCTGTCTACACGGACTACCCGAATCCATCGTGTCGGACAGGGATTCAAAGTTCACTTCCAAATTCTGGAAGGAATTGCATCGCCTAATGGGGGCAAAGCTACTCATGTCTACCTCGTTCCACCCACAAATGGATGGACTCAGCGAGCGAAGCATCCGCTCAGTGACCCAAATACTTTGAACAAATGTTTCGCCCGACCAACTAGATTGGTACGAGAAGCTACCAATCACCGAGTTTGCTATAAACTCGGCAGTGAGCTCAACTACGGGCTTTGCGCCGTTCAAACTCAACTATGGATATATTCCGTGGTCTATGAGTGGTATCAACACTCATTCACCATTCAAGGGAGTGCAGGAATTTGCACTCCGAGCCAAGGCTTATCTTGAAATGGCTCATGATGCCATCATAGAGGCAAGAGTCTGGAAAACTTACCATGCCAACAAACATAGGCAGGCTGAACCCGAGTTTGAGGTCAGGGACAAAGTATACCTGTCGACTAAGAACTTGTCAACACCGAAAGGACGAGCACGCAAGCTCGTCCCCAAATACATTGGCCCGTATGCCATTGTAGAGAGCATACAAGAGACGTCCAATTACGTCCTGCACTTACCTGCGGAACTGAAGAACCGCAGGATTCATTCCCGATTCCATGTCTCATTATTGAGACGTTACGAACCCAACGACAATGCGATATTCCCGCATCGCGAAGCCAAGTCATATTACGACTTCGGCAATGAAGAGTCTACTGAGTGGCTGGTAGACGAGATAGTGGGCCACGAGTGGAATGGCAACAAGTGTCAATTCCACGTAAGGTGGACGCTAGGTGACCACACCTGGGAACCATACGAGCACTGTAAGGAGCTCGTAGCACTAGACGAGTACTGTCGTCTAATGGGAGTATCGTCGTGGTGCACGTTGCCATGAAAGACTTAGGCAGTACAGTACCTAAGCACCAGAGCCCAGCATGGCTCTGGCAAAGAGTGCGCATGACCGCAAAGAAGTCAAGCACCAAGACGCGTTGCACAAGATTTTAGCCACCGACATGATTGAAACTCCGCTGGCGCTAAAACACGTGGAGACCTCGCAGGGTCATAACTGACTCTGCCAAGTCACCACCACCACCACCGACTCTTGCAACAGTCAACATGAACGGTGGTAGCAGCAGCAATAACAACAACACCAACGCGCCCATGGACATGGACGTGCAAGGGTCGCAGCAAGCGGCTCCTGCGGCGTCAGGATCGCAATTCCCGATGGTCGTGCCCCCCCAAGCGTCGACCAGCTATGCCCCGCACGACGTAGCACAACAACAGTACCTGGCAGCCTACCCGCAGGCGTTACCCTCAACCGGGTACACTTTCGGGCTGCCCTAGCAGCAGCAGATGGCGAGCATGCCGCACATGGGCATGCAGTTTGGACCTCTGGCGGGGATCCCCCCCATGTCATTCTCAACAATGACATGGGCCCCCATTGCCGACCAGCAAACATTGGTCATGCATGGGAGCAACTGCCCGTTGTGCGCAGAGTTCCTCCGCCATTACGCAGCAGGGGCTTCCGAGCAGTCGTTCCGGGACCCACAGACGTGCGTCCAGACCGAGCTACAAGGCCGGTTCTGGGTGCACTTTGAGCGACACACTCGCTCAGAGGGGGGAAGGGACCGTGAGCGCATTGCGGAACTCAAAACCCGCCTGCAACCAGCCGACGCTCGACAACAGCATCAGCGACTGGCAGAACTGGATCTAACCCTAACCCTAACCACATTCCCGTGTGGATGGAACACGAGTTCGGCGGCAGGCAGCTGACCGAATTCAGCGTGGCCTTCCACCTGCTCTCGCAGCAGTACCGCGAGACACTCCAACCGCCGAACGCGGTCATTGGATCAGCATGATGAGCTGGTTGTTCTTGGTGCCTGGGCTCTACCAGCACCTGATTACTGCTGGCCAATACCCGGTGGCTAGTCAGTTCCAACCAGTGCCGTATCCCAACAACATTGGCGCCGTAATGATCTTCCAGCTGTCCCGCTGGTATGCATTGCGTGGTGTCACGGTGTTGATGGCAGACCAGTACATGTTGCTCACGCGGTGCAACCACAACGAGCGTGGCGGCCGTGAAGTGAACGACAACACGCCCTTCACGGACGGCGGGCCCAACAGCATCACCGATGTCGGGGATGTGCCCAACAACAGGGTGTTGTGACCTATCAACAACCGCGACACCCCGCTCATGGTGTTGCCCGGCACAATCATCAATGACCATATCATGCAGGTCGAACCAGACAACACCCCGGTACCCCCTGCTGCGCTGTTCAACACAACTGCACCTCTGTCGACTGTCTCGGCAACTCCCATTGCCAAGGATGCTGTACCGCCTCCATACAGCCCCACCCGGCCTATGGAGGACGTCCAGGGCATGGTGGACATTGTGTCTGTCGGGTCTCGGTCACCGTCCCTGGCACCTCAGTCATCAGCAGGGTCCAGCCGCGCCAACTCCCCCACCCGCATCCATTCTCCCGCATCCGCCTAAATGAACCCTCAGCTGAGGTTCGTTCGCATCAAGTCTCCACATGCGCATCCATCCTGCACAACTATTACTACCATATGACGGTAGGACTGCTCCAATTTGCAGTCTAGTTTGATATTGCATATCTCATGCGACCGTATCGCGCTCGAACATACGGTATGACTGCCTCGCTTGGCAGTCATAAAAACAATAAAAACCACCCTCCGCAACCGTGTTGCGTTACAATCCGGTAATACTGCTTCAAGTTGCAGTCACTCTCTCACCCTCACAACGTCCAAACAGTGTTGTGTATACCCCACAGAACACTATGCGTGCAACCGTCTCGCACGAATAAACTCAGACGGTAGCGCTGCTCCAATTTGCAGCCAAACATTGTACATGAACTGTTTTGTGATTCGGTATTGCCGGGGAGCCCCAATTGGCTCCTCCATCACCCTTGTATTATAACAAAGGGGTCGCGTACGCACCGCGCGCGACCTTGTATATTTTGGTGCTAACACTGCTACATTTTGCAGGTGTTCACCATAACATTGTATCATAACCAACACGACCCGTATGTCGTGTCTAGAGGGGGAGAGTGTAACGACCCAGTACGAGGTCGTTACGGGGGAGAGTGTAATGACCCAGTACGAAGTTGTTACGGGCACAGTACATCCACCGGCCCAGCGCAGTAAGCGCTGGGCAAAGATAAGATAACAGTGTATTAGATAGACACGTACGGCATGCGGGTATTCGGAACCCATGGGCCTGGTGTGGGCAGCCTTTCTAACTGCCCCACCATCCCCCGAGTATGCCAAGCCTCAATAGAGCCCAGACCAGAGTACTTGCAGGATAGGGGCGACAGATTGCGCCCCTACATTCGTGAGTTTTACAATCCTCCACTTACAAAACCTGGGTTAGGGTTCCCCTCCATTAGGAATTTTAGGGTTAGACACTAGATCACTGAACACAGCCACTCTGACCATCTGTTAGTCAGACTCTAATGCTCCCCAGTGGGCACCTGTCTAATCCTAGGCTGCACAGCACACCTGCCACTTTATTCACACTCAAATGCAGAGTATACAATGCATTCCACAGACCTATAACATACTATGTGGCATAGTATGATAGTGTTACATTGTTCACAATTTACTTGAAGCGACAAAGGGATTATGATGATTACTGCTACAAAAGAACACCAATTGAGAATCAATAATGGTATTTTGCATGCACATGGGACATAATATAGTGCCATTATGTCTATTCCCTTATGTCTTGTATTTAGGATAATCACTTGAGTGATTGACACTTGAAATTTATGTACCCTGTCTTGGCCTGGGAGGTTAAATTCGAAGTAACTACTTATAGTCCAATTTGACACATATGCAAACTATGATGGAACCCTGTGATAGAGCTCATCAACAGCTTCCTGATGATATATTATATGTGCCATTTGGATAGGAACTGAGGATACAGCAGGGACATTACTGCCCAAAAGTGGCTGCTTTCAAAAAGAAATTTCAAGTACCACGGGTGCTAGTAGTTTGTGCTGAGCCAGCACAAAACACTAGCACCCATAGGACTTCATCAAATTGCGCTTTGGGCGCTTACAAGCAGACAGGATCAGGCTCTGTGAAGCTATCTATAAATGACAATGATTGGCCATTTGTGCACTATGGGAGAAATTAAAATCTTTAAAAACAATTCCTTTATATACACCTCAGGGAGCTGATTCCAATGATATACATATGAGCATTCTTCACTAAGCAGAGTATTGCGGAAAACGCGATTTACTACCTTGTGATAGTTCTAATGAGAGTTTCCACTTATATACTGTTTGAAGACTATGCCACATCATAACACTGTGTCAATGCAACAATATAATCCTACCCTATTCACTGAGCCAGTCACAAAGGAAACCATGTAGACACCATCAAAACTGAACAAGATATGAATATAATCATCCACCATCACCTTTTTCTAGTACTATGATAATGTATGGCATCTGTTTGTATGGTACATCACCATTATAACATCACCATTGAATAGAGATCAACAATCTGAATCCAATGGTGTATAATTCTTGGGCATCTATTCTATTGTGATCCTGTCCCTAATTACTTTGCACCGATGAATTCCCCTTGTCAGTAGCTTCCTGGTGAAATATCATTCATGATAAATGGACCAGTGGAAGCTGAGATATTGAGACCTTTGTGTTTGGAGCCAAACAAGACCAAAGTAAGTGGCACAACAATACGGATCCGCATTGTTGTGCCACTGGCTTTGGCCTTGTTTGTGTTCAGCCACAGCTGAACAAAGAATGCTCACTGATGGACCAATAGGTAATAAAGCATACTACTATTATATATCACCAGAAAGCTGGTGATGAGGAGAGTCCAATGGTGCTATCAGTACGGTATTTTGAGCACATCTGTAGGTGCTACAGGCCAAACAAACCCCCATAAGTGACAATGGGTCACGATCTGTCACTAATGGGGGCTTTCAGGGAGTCTAGATCAGTGTCATCCTAAGTAATATATCAAGTGTTGTATACTGTCAGGTTCGGAAATTTGAGCTCTATCCAATGGTGGTGTTAATGGGTCAATGTGATGCTATCTGGAGGCATAAAATGGGGCAAAAGGATGTTCAGATGGAATCCATGCAGTTTAATTGATGCACTGTCTGCACTGTACTCTGTCTTATATAATGAGAGTGTGTGAGAATGGGATGATGAAGCTATACATATGGAACAGTGAGCATAAACACTATGTAATGGGTATACAATCTCATAATGACCTTCAGCCACAGTTGGTATTTGGTGAATTAAAGCCTGTGTATTGCATATCATATCATGACCACACCAACATTAGATGCCCATTGGAAATAGCTTTCTAGTGATATATAATAGTGCTATAGTGTGGTACAAAATGAGCTAACAGTGAGCATTTTGTGTTGCGGCTGTGGCTGAGAACAAACAAGGACCACATTTTGTAGTCTTGTTTGGTTCCCTCCACAAATCCCTCAATATCTTGGCTTCTGCTTGTCCAAATGTCATGGAATATATACCACCAGGAAGCTATGGATGAGGAGAATCCATGTATGCACAAGTAATTTGGATGTGGCCACTGCTGCTACCACACTATGCATAAGACAAATTCCTATTAGTGCCACAATTGGCCATAGCGCCCAGAGCACATGACCTGATGACATCATTGCCTCACCCCCAAGTGTTATATACCACCAGGTTCAGATTTTCAATCTCTATCCAATGGGACTCTTTATACATTGGTTAAATTACCCTGAAAGCAGATGAACTACAACAAGGATGCACATGCCACTATTAAATTGATCCAGATTCTTAGATCTTTATATATGGGGACAAGATGGCTCTGTTGAAGGCACATCTGGGCTCCAATTAAGATGCAAATTCAACTGTGGGAATGTGTTGTGTCAATGTATGATGTGTCAATGTTCATTTTTGTGTTGCACACACCCCACCATGGCCACCACCCATGTTCTTAACACACCTAAGCTCCTCAGCCTCATTGGCCATGCTTGCTGCCTGCCCTGGCAGTGATACAACAGAGATGAGGCGCAGGGTGACTCTGACCTGCATAAAGTTCTTGCTTTGCGCACAGTGTCCAGGACTTCTGCCACCACTTCTCTTGCCCTTTTCCTCGCACTGCCCTGAGCATCACCACCGCCCATCAGCTTTATATGCTGTTTTCAGATGTCATAGCATTTGAAGAGCATGGATGTCAATGTGCACTCAGTGGTGGCAATCCCCGGCGAGTCCACATCAACTTTCTCAATCTCTATCTTCTTGAGGTCGACTTGCACAATGAGACCAACAATGGCCCTTGGCTCTGGGACATTGCTCAATGTGCCACTCAGTATATGACAAATTGGACGGAGCTCAGCATCATCATTAGCAACAACTCATCAACAATCATGCTGAGCCATGTCAGACACTGGTGGAGACCCTTGTTCTGTAGCATTCAGACACTGCGGCTCAAGGATGAGTGCAGCTATGGAGTGGGCCAATTTGTGAGTGCATATTTTCTGGGCTGTTTATAATTATTAAAGTCTTTGTAGGGTGTCTCTCACCTGTTTGGGCCGTCACCTTGGGACTCCTTGCCATGGCTCCTATATGCTCTCACCCCCTTCCAAAACCTTCATACACTGCTCATCAACACTCCAGCTGTCCCATACCCCATCCCCTTCGACATTGACCTTGATACTTTTGTTGATGCAGCTGAATTGGGAGCATTCCTACAGGCCTACAACTTCACTCCTCATGACATCTCCTTCCACACACAACTCCTTGCCACCCTCCCACATCTCCGACACTGCTACCTCCAGTACCTGCACTGGTGGTGATGCGCACCCACCGCGTCTGCCGCCCGCCGCGGTGTATCCCCCCGCTTTCGGCCTCAGTTGTTCGCCCCCGACAGCATCAGCATCCCCACCAGATATCCCCCATCCCATCCCCAAATGCCCTCGCTCCCCATGGTGGTCACCTGCGAGTGGTGGTCACCTGCGAGCTGAGCACATCGGGGCCCAAAGCCCATGCGGGCAAGCCCTCCCCGATGCCAAGCCCGGTGGATGCAATGAGGCGGCTGTGGCCAACGCCACCTGTTGGGGAACCCGTGGACCGCTGATTGCTCTGCCCAACCAGAGCACGCGGGGTGCACAGTCTTACCAGTCCAGGCCCGTATCGCAGGCATGCAGCCCCCGACGTGGGCCCCAATTGTCATGCCCACTGTGCAGGGTGCGGTGGGTGCCCTTTTTCCCTATCTTATTCTACGGCTCCGGCCCTTCCTGTATATACACGGGCCCCGAGCCTTTGGACAATCCAGATTCCCTTACCCCTTCAGATCTCAGAAAACTGTGCTTGCGACTGTGACCGCGCCTGCGACCATGCCTGCAACTGTGACCCCTGACAGCGACTTAGAGACCTTTCAGCATTTGCATTCCCGACCTTCATCTGCATCCCCAACTCGTGTCCGCATCCCCGACCAGCATCTGCGCCCCTGAGACCTTTCCCTGACGGCATGTAAGATGGCCCCGACAGAGCATCACCCAGTATGTGGTGTTCCCCAAAGGCCCCGAACAGTGTCCTCCCCCTCCTCTTCTTGGCCAGGAGCGATAAGCTCGCTCAGCCCCCCTGCGTGCCCGCCGTGTTCGTAGGGAACTCAGGATCATACTCGATTCTTCTCGCCTCTTACAAGTCACCTTTTGGGTCTTGTCCTCTCGGCCCTTCGACCCCGACATCCTAGTGGCCATTATGGGAGACTTGGGTGCATCAGTGGCCACTTGGCATCCCCTGGGACAATCCACAGGGTGGCACCGGCCACATGTTCCATGTTCTTCAGCCACCACATTTGAACCCGGACATGCCTGTCCAATTTGGTATCAATAACCTGGACCACTATGATGGCCAGAGGTTTGATACCGATCCATTCTCCAACTGGGTGGGGCCATATATTCCTAACCACTCTGACCCACTCAGTCCACAAGTCTATGAGCATCCAGTGCAGATCTATGTCTCCATTGAAGGGCCGTATTTTCCAGTAAATGTTGGTTCTGTATTGCTGTTTATGCCTTATACTAACACTTTGCATACAGCGTGGGCTTGAGCAGTAATATGTGGTATGTGTGTACTTGTGTTTGTATATATCTGGAGTCAGCAGGTCATGTTGAATTGCATGTGGGACATCAGTCATGTGAGATCAATTACATAAGCAAGTTGGATTTTGAACTGTGATGCACATGTCTTCACCTTGGATTCCCATTCTCATTGTCTTCTACCATGCAAACCCTGCAAGTTTTATATGGGTTGCTATAATAAGCACTTCATAATCTAAGTGCTAAGCAGTCAGCAATACCTATGTGACCCTCCAATATTGTTTAGTGGCAGAACAAATACTCCTAAAGAAGACTTCAAAGGGTGTATTTATGTATTATCAATAAATCACCAAAAGTTAATTGTATCAGAAGATGTTATGATAAAAGCATATAAAGGCAGTATAATATTGACATGTGGGAAAGTGAATTCACTAGAATAACCTTCACCTGAATGTACCAGTCTAAGGCTGGGCACGGGTCCGGATCACCTCACGGGTAGACCCACACCAACCTCCACCCGGACCTGTGAACTCGGATCCCCCAGATCACAGATATCCGTACACATGGATAGGGTCAGATCTGGGTCAAGGCTTGTGGAAAAATGCGATCCGAAACAGGTCATTCAATAAAACAGACACATATTGTTCAATGACATGGCCTATGTACTATTGTACACCGCTATAGCTACCGTATATAAGTGCATCTATGGTACATGTACTTAAGGGCAGTCAGACCCGGAGCCTACCGACACAAGACTGGGGATAGACCCATTATCGGTACTGTACAACTTGCTGTCCAAACCTTTACCGAACCCACCCGTGGTGCCTTCGCTGTCGTCCGAGGACGCGTCATCGTCAAAGGAATGTGCAAACTGTAACTCATCAGCCAGATGCAATGCCCTAATGGCAGCCGTGAAAGAGCGCGGTGCATCACCCCCATGCGCGCTGCCGCCGGAGTCGGGACCGGTGGCTGAGCTCGCTGATGCACTGTCAGCGTTGGAGGGACCTGGAGCGCTGCCGGGCGAAGTGCGAGTGTGGGATATATTGTGAGCATCAGCATCGAAGACACTCTAAAGGTGCCAATTTAGTACAAGTACGTGAAAATAAGCGCAAATTGTACTCATGGTGGGCAGGTTCACATTGAGCCAGCCTACGAGCTCAGCAAGCTCGTCATCCGCGCGTTCAAGAGGGTGCAGCTCATGGGCAGCAAGCACAAGGCGTGCAGCGAAGAGATAGAAGTCGTCGTGATCCACGCCCGGATGCCCGAGTGCGAATGCACGGTACGCGAGGATAATCGCGATGAGACTCTCCAGCTGCTCGTCGGAGGCCCCACACTGCGTCAAGAACAGGCCGTGCATGAAGCGCAGTCATGCCTTGATCTGAGCCTGAGTGACTTTGGTACATTTATCAGTGGGGAACAGGAGCTACAAACAGTTTGATTAGTAAAGAAGGGGGAATGAGACATTGTGCACGGCTCACCATGAGAGTGTTAGTCGGCCCATAGATGAGCATCACAACGAATGGAATAGGTTCGTTGCGCTCGTCGGGCATCGTGTTGGCCGATATAGAGTCGATGCGCAGATAGATGTCAGCGCCGTCGCCCTCCGCGTCATACATGGGTGGGGGTACGGTGGTGTGAGTGGACATGTGTGGCGGCAGGTTGCGAAACGTCCAGTGAGAGGGCGAGTTTGACACAAAGTTGACGACTCCGCACCAGCTTATGTAGTTTTTTTGGTGAAGGTGGATCCCCGCTGAGGCCCGCTCTGCGTAGGACGTAGTGCGCAGTGCGCGGTGCTGTCGGCTGTTATTGGCCGTCCGACATTCAGACTGTCATGCCTTGAGGACAGCGTTGCATGCGGTTCAAAATCAAGACATACCTCGTTTTTATGTTGTGTTGTGCTGTACCTTGACTCGTGGATTGTCGTTTTGTACCACAGGAGGCACTTGGAGCTCATGAGGGAAGGAGTGTGCGATCCACGCGGTTTGGGCGCTTAGACAGTGAGATTACGATCTGATGAGGAACAGCAAAGGAGCAGTAGTGTCGGCGGCGAAAACAAAGACAGAAGAGCTATCAAATGAGCTTGGTGGTCAAGGGAGTCGTGGAGGTGTTGAGCGGACGCGCATGCGCTGGTCTGTGCATCGTGCGCGCTCAATATGGTTGCTTCTGCGTGGGGACAACTGCCAATGTACTGTAGGCACTGTGGGTGCCCTGCTCGATGTTCATCTTCTCAGGCTCTCTCTTCCTCTTGCCACGTTGATCTCCTACCCCTGAACTCCTCCTGGATATTGTCCTCCATGCGACACATTCCTCGGCCTCGTTCTGCTAAATTTCGACCGGTATGTGCTGTACAGTGACCCTAGTTTCTTGGCACTGACTGTCTGTGCCCAGGTACCCCTACCTCCCTCTGCAGCTGACCGGCACGATGCAAATACAACCAGCACGATAAGGGAACATGTGGAGGGGTAAGATATCAACATCATATTTTCCGAAGTCGCGCGACCACTGACTGGCCCTCCAGGAGCATGCGCCGTTCACTGCGGCAACCTGCGACTCCGATGTGCGCCCGCCATGCCTGTACCGCATGTAGACAGTCGGTCGGCCATTGGTTCATCAGGTCCTGGTGACCGATGGCAACTCTACAGTGAGACCTACGGGAGGATATAAGCCGGTCCTAATCCTGGGTAAGTCCCCAGAGTGTCAATGCTCATACACTCTCCCATTTTTCTCAACACCGCATTCCCCCTGCAGTCCCATGTCTTCTGAAGCTGGCAACAAACACCATCGCGACACCATGTCCTCTGAGGCCACCCATGTTGTTCTTAGCGGGCCGGCTGGCGAGGGCGGATCAGACGCAACTCCGCCGCGTCTGGCCAAGGCTCATGGATGACCCTCTGACGTTGCAAGCCCGCCCAAAAAGAAACTCAAGGACGACGGCTCCAACGACAACTTGCAAGCTGGCGACATGTCCTCTCCCGAGGGCAATCCTTCCGATGACTGCAAGAATGGCGCAGCGGACGGCTCTGCTGACGACAGCGGCGCTGAGGCTGCCACCAATGGCGGCATCGAGGCCTTGGCCACCGTCACCCGTAACGCGAGCCGCCATCTTTATCTTCTCACTGCGGATGAGAAGCGCGTGCGCTTCTAGGAGAAGTATCGTGGTCAGACACCTGGGGAGATACTCCGTAAGTGGTTTGAATTCTTGTGCACGTTTCAAGCAGCTCATCAGCGGGGTTTGTCGCAGAAATCATCTCCAAGGGCTGGAGATCAAAGGTCTACGGACACTTCAAGGTTCCAGAGCTCATTGCGGGACCCAAGGGGTCCTATATCTACCGATTTGTTTGTAAGAGGTAAGTCCGCATGTAATCCTACGCTCACGAAGGTCCCTGGTACTTATCACTTCATCAGGTGCCCATCCAAGCACATTGATCGTGCCGATTACGGGTACTCGACTGGTAACCTCAAGCACCATGTCTACTCCTGCGAGCCTGACAACACTCCCGAAGGCGAGAAGATCTCAGCGTTCGCTCACGGCGTCACCTATACCCCTCCGTGTATGTGCCTCTTTCTTGCGCTGTGGTGTGCTCGCCGTCACCGTCCCTATTCAATTGTCGAGGATCCGGAGTTGCAGAACATCTTCCGCATGCTCTACGCCAAGGTCAAAATCCCATCCTGATTTACGGTGTCTCGGGACGTCCAGCTCCTTCATCGGGAGATGAAGTCAGCACTTGTTGCGCTCCTGCTGGTGAGTAAACGTTGTGTGGACGGCGCCTTCCGACCGCTGCTAATGCTTACATTTGCAACGTTTCAGGGCCTTCCGTCGCACATTCATGTGTGCGTCGATGGCTGGACCTCCCCGAACGTGCTCGCATTCCTCGGGATCACAGTCCATTGGCACTGGGAAGGGAAAATACACCATGTGATTCTCGACTTCATGAGGTATGTCAGAGTCACTCCCATCCGTTTGCTGTCCCACGCTGATGTTTCTTTTCAAACCAGGTTGACCAGTGCTCATACGGGCACTTATCTTGCTGAAAAGCTGGTCGAGTGCCTCAAGAACTTCAACATTCACGAGAAGGTGAGCATGCAGAACACTTGGGTAGTGATTATACTGATCTTCGCTGTTCAGGTCTTCGCTGTCACCTGCGACAATGCAGAGTCCAATACGGTGATGCTCCGCGAGATGGAGAGGCTACTCCCGGGCTTTCGTGGGCTCAAGACGAGGGTCCGGTGCTTTGGCCATGTAAACCTGGTCGTCAAGGTTGGTCCCGCGCCATTCTGTGTTGCTCCTGTGGTGCGGCATGCAAACTGACAACAACACCTGCAGGCTATCCTCTCCCAGTTTGATTGCAAGAAACGGGCCAAGGATGACGACAACGACCACGAAGAGGCCGCAAAGGCTGAGTGCAAGATGGAGAACCTCTTGGACGAGGGCGAGATGGAGAACCTCTTGGACGAGGGCGAGATGGAGAACCTCTTGGACGAGGGCGACCTTGATGAAGAGGACGAAGAAGCTGTTCACGAGAGCGACGAGGTGTGCGAAGAGGCGGACAACAACATCATCGACTCGCTCGACGACGAGCATCTGCAGCTCATCCTCACGCGTGCGGAGATCAGTGCTGGGCAACTGGCCCTTGAGAAGGTATGAGATATGCTCCTGCTATGGGTGTTGTGAGCCTGCGCATTGAACATGCACATCAACAGGTTTTGAAGCTCGCGCGCAAGGTTTGGAACAGCCCGACTGTTTGCGCTGAGCTTGCAGGCCTCACGGCGGCGGACCCGGACATCAACAGTGAAGTTCTGATCTGGCCCGTCAAGACACGCTGGAACACAGTGACGGAAGTCCTGGCCCACGCCTTGGAAATGTGCGACGTCCTCACTGAGCTCTGTGACAAGACACAATTCAACTGCCACGACGGCGTCCACCTCCGTCGATTCATGCTCGACGACAATGAGTGGGAACTACTCTACGAGCTTCACAGGCTCCTCGGTGTGAGTACTCGCGCGGACTGCTTTCACTTAAGATTGGTAACTGATCTGCTGCACTGCTCGCAGCCGTTCCTGTTCACGACAACGCAGATCTCGACCAGCAGCCGCGCACTGGTACACAAGGTCATCCCGTACATAGACATCCTCACTGAGCACCTGGACGACTTCGCGGACGACAACACGCTTGTGTCAACCGTTCGTGCAGCTGCAGAATGGGGGCGCGTCGTCCTCAACAAGTACTATGAGAAGACCGACGAGTTGATCGTCTATCGCATCGCAATTAGTATGCATTCTGTCTGTGTATACCGGTACTTGTGGTGCTAACATCTTCTCAGTCCTGCACCCTGCCTATAAGACTCAGTACTTCCGCTTGCACAAGTGGACTGAGGAATGGATCGACGAAGCAAAGGACCTCATCAAGGAGGAGTGGGAGACATATTACAAGCCAGCCAATGCGCCCATCGCACCCGTCACGGTGCCCTCCACTGGATCATCCTCGAAGAAGGCGAAGAACACAGTGAAGACCAGCGCTGCTGCAAGCGGCAAACAGAAAGGCAAGGCAATGGGGAACTCCGCACGGCGCAGCACGCAGGCATCAGTAGATGTGGTACGTCTCTCATCAGGTCCTCAGCATGTTGTGTACAGTGCTCACTCCTTACAGACATCAAAGGCCATGTTCGCCTTGATCTCTGCGAACACCAACAAGACCAAGGACGCACTCACTGCCTACCTCAAGGCCCCACCGTTGTTGACCGTCTCCGATCCCCTTATATACTGGGATCTTGTCTTGAAGAGCGCGGAAGATCCGAAGTCAGCTGATTGTGCACTGGCCAGGATGGCCGTGGACTTCCTGTCCATCCCGGGTACGCCACAACCCTCCTCCTTCGGTTTTCATGTCCAGGCTAATCTTGTTTTCTATAGCTACATCCACTGACACCGAGCGCGCATTCTCGCGCGGGCACCTCACAGTGTCCCGCCTTCAGCACTCCCTCGCTGAGGACTCTGTTCGTGCTGGGACCGTGGTTGTTAAGACGACACCTAGGGTTGTGGTAACGTTCAGGTACAAGGGCCTAACAGGCAGGGGAGACTCGAGGCCGGAGGGGGTTCAGAGGTGATAGATAACTAGGTCGAGCTGAGGGGCGTCCTCAGCTCTCCAGGGGCGNTTATATACATAAGAGACATGCCGAGTCCATGCGTATCAGGGGAGGCAGGCCTGCTACCTAAGGGGCCGTAACAATGAGGCGCGGCCTCGTGGGATCCGTACCGTATCCGTGCATAGTCCATCCACATCAGTAACATGAGGCATAGGCGAGGTACTAACAATAGTCCATGTCCGAGACATCCGAGATCCCCGCGTCGCCGTAGCGACCGTCGTAACAGTGGTTGGCTCATGGGCCGGCATCCCCGCCATCCTGCACGAGGATGATCTTGCGAATGTAATCAAGGCCGGCCCTGCCGCGGCCGCTCGCAAGCAGGCCACTAACGGTGCCGCTGCACGCGCTCTGGAGGTGGGTAAGGTGATTGAACTCGATTAGTTTTGGTTGTTACGCTTCTGTTGATCTCTGATGTCCTTAGTGACTGTACAATGTATTGAGGCATTTTATGCATGTTCTGATCTATCCACTGGTGGCATATTGTGTGTTCCGTGCACTTTGGTACCGTACGGTGACTTCTTACGAGCACAGGGAGTGTTAGACTTCAATATTCTTGTTGGATTCCAACTCTATCAGCGATTGAATATACGGTGACAAGTATAGCAATGAATGAGCGGTTTTTCTCGGCCCTGTGAATGATATCTGGGTACGTGTACTTTGTCCATTAAGTAGCGTATGTGCAAGGCGACCATAGCTGTCTAAATTACTTACAACTTGACCTTGATCATCATCTTTGGTCCTCCACTTGTAGACCTTATATCTCAACTATTTCTGCACCGTTCGGGCTCGTTCTTTTTGCGTCTGGAAGCGGCTGAATAGCACTACACAATGCTCTGCTTTAAAATATAAATGGCGCGAAATTTGATTCTTGGATCACTGAACCACACATCCGTGAACTTCGGGTCCGGATCGTGCAGGTTGCGGATATCCGAGCATGCGGATAGCGCCGGATCCAGATCAGGCACTAAGATCTGTCCAAAACCTGTGGGTTCAGATCCGGGTGAGCTGTGGATCGACCCGTGCCCAGCCTTATACCGGTCTGGGACGCAGTCGGGTAGCACTTCAGTTGTTCGCAAAGTAGTGTGAAGGGTTATTTGTATTTATTTGGGTGTATGGGTGTGTAGAGTGCACTCAAGGAAGCACACAATGGCAGAGGGGTAGGATGTGTGATGATCAGGGAATAATGAGTTCAATGTCAAAGCCAGGCAGCACAGTAAGTTGTAGACCCGTTCATCAGGTCCCTTATGCGCAAAACTAGACTCCGCTGTCTGCAGAGGCTAATCCAAACTTAGACTTAACACTGAGATCAAAATGCACGTGTGATGGTTCAGGTGAAAGGGGCTTATTCCATTTTGGGGAGGCTTCACAGCCTTATATAAGGTAGGTGCGAGAATGATCCAAAATAGTAGTACATAGGTGAACAATAACAGGGACACTTAGTCATTGTCCTGGTAGGACAATAAGAAATATGCTCAGCGAGAATGAGTGGCCTATTTTTGAGAGGAGAACAATGACAAATGAACAATAAAGCATGGGACAATAACGAGTGGACAATAGCAGATAGGAGGACAATAACGAGTGAACAATAGCAAATAGGAGGACAATGGTAAAATGGGGACAATGATGAATGAGAACAATGGCGAACATACAGTATCAGGTGCATAGGAAATCACATGCAAAGGAGTGAAGAGGGCAAACATGATGAAGAACAAAAACAAATATGTGCACACAGTCACATCCTGTCAACGGCTCTGTTCACGATGTTCTGAAGATGCAGCAGCACACCGACTGCATCTTGCGCCTCCTCATCGCTAACCTTGCTGTCCATATTGTCATCCTTGCTCCGTCATCCTCGTCATAGGATGGAGATGGCGGAGGGGGATCTGAGGGTGGGACTACCTCACTCTTGGCAGTAGTCTCAAGTAAGACAACTGGGGTGCCGACGAGGTTGGTCAGCTTCTTGGGGAAGTGCCTGCGCAGCCTGCCATGTCGTGTTGGACATACTTGGGGTATGACAACATATGTGTATGTAGATGCTTGTGTATATATTGATATGTTGGATAGTTGTGGTAAATTGTGTATCAGATGTGTAGATTGATATGTGGTTCAAAAAGCTGTTACAATTGATGAGGAACAAAGAAATCGTTTCTTATGGGGTGACCTTCCTGCCAAAGCGCGTGTCGGAAAGTCAACCCTGTGGGAAAAAATTACTTACCCATCAGTAGCTTTGAAATAGGCGCCATATACAAAATTTTGTAATGTTCACAGTGTTAGGGTTGCAATTCAATAGCACAGCTTAGGGTTGTCCTTAGATCACTTCTAATCAAATTTCTGATCACAGGTAAAGCCACTCTCTGGACGCCTGTGTAACCCTAGGTGGTACAGCACATGTGCCACTCACTGCACACTATACACACAGACTATAGACTGTATTGAAATGGATGTTCAACTATTGATATGGGGTAGCATAGGTGCTAGTATACCTGCAAGTTTGTTTCATAGCCAGGCTCTGATAGTAATAGGCAGACTATAATCAATCTCCTGAGGGAGATGATTAAATGATCATCAGTGTTGCTAATGGGGGATCAAAGTGAGCCCAGATCAGCATAATCCTAAGCCATAGATGAAGTATTACATACTGTCAGGTTCGGAATCTAGAGCTCTATCCAATGGTAGTGTTCATGGGTCAATAGGATGCTATTTGGAGGCATAAATTGGGGTAAAGGGATGTTCCGGTGCAAATATTACAGTTTATTTCATGCACTGTTAGCACTGTACTCTGTACTATATAATGAAAGTGCGTGAAAATAGGATGATGAGACTATATGCATGAAATAGGGAGCATAAACACCATCTAATGTGCATACAATTGGTAATAACATTCAGCCACAATTAGTATTTGGTGAATTTAAGCCTGTATATTGCATATAATGCCATGATAATACCACCATCAGATGCACATTTGAAAGAGCTTTCTAATGATATATAATAGTGCTATAGTGTGGTACAAAATGAGCTAACAGTGAGCATTTTGTGGTGCAGCTGTGGCTGAGAACAAACAAGACCACATTTTGTGGCAGGGGAGCCATGCTCAGCATTCCCCTGCCACAGAATGTGGTCTTGTTTGGTTCCCCCCACAAATCTGTCCATATCTTGGCTTCTGCTTGTCCAAATGTCATGACATATATACCACCAGGAAGCTATGGATGAGGAGAATCCATGCATGCATAAAATATCAGAGTGTGACCCCTGCAGCTGCCACTAGATACAATACAAAATCCTATCAGTGCCACAATTGGAATTAGCACCCATAGCACGTGACCTGATGACATCATTGTCTCACCCCCAAGTGTTATGTACCACCAGGTTCAGATTTTCAATCTCTATCCAATGATACCCTCTATGTGTTTCATAAATGACTGTGGCAGGGCCCAGGTCACTATTAATGTAGTATTACAGTTAATGTGTGCTATTGTACCAAATCTGGGAACCTGCTCAGGTGATAAGATTACATAAGCATGTTCAACTCCAAATCTTCATGCACACACATCTTTCTCCCCTTCTTTCTCTCACCATATCCCGCTATGCAAACCCAGCAGATTTTATATTGGCTGCTATGTCACAGTGCTACCTCTCCTATCATTGCTGTAAGCTGCAATGTTAGCAACCTGTCCACCACCAACATACAAGATGTGCCCATCATGATTATAGTACAGTTGATCTTTAGTGCTAGTCCTTAGTAATCACTATTAGTATGTATTCAATGGTATATAAAATTAAATCTCCTACTCTCAATGAATGTAATCATGGTTGGCACATAGGTTCTTGATGTTGCTAATGTAAGGTGAAAATGAAGCCTATGGTATGGTTTTCTCAATGAACTATCAAGTGTAAAATATCATCAGGTTCAGAATTTCAAGCTCTATTCAATAGTGCTGTCTATGTTTGGATGTAGTGCCCATATATGCACTCATTGTAGACTCTATAAAGAATGTAAAGGTCCAGATGCTGCTAAACCAATTTCAATGATGTAGTATTGTTCAAACACAAACTTGTCAGCCGTATGGCAGGGATGTGAAACATGAACATGATATGACTTGAATAGTCAATAGTAGCACCATGTGATGTCCACACACTGGCATTTCCCTGCAAATCACTGCAGAGTTAATGCTTCCACAATGGGTATAATGGTCCCTGTTACACCCCCAGTAGATGCACACTTCAATAAGTGGTTCAGTCCTATATGATGATGTCTTAAAATAGCCCCAAACGAGCCATTTTGGATGGCACCCTTCCCATGTGTGCTGATAACTTGGGTCCATGTGTCATAAGATATGTATTACTATAAAGTTGTTTATTAAGAGGAATTGATATAAACACAACAAACATGAGTGAGGCCTTGCTGCTGTCACTATATGCCACATGAAGTTCCTATCAACCCATCAAATTACCAGGCACCATATACCTCAACATAATGGATGTCATGTATATATCCCCACTGCTCCTGAGTCAGAGTCCTGCCTTACCAATTTATGTACAGATATCAACACCCAGCTATATATTCTCAGCAAAGTGAAGGCAACCAAGTCAGAATATAGAGACTGCTTAATATATTGTTACAATGTAAATAATCACATGGAATCAAAGGTAGTGGTTGTAAAATTGTCTCAATAGAAATACCAACATCAGTGTGTTACTGTTTACTGAAATAACTTTGTTTTAGCTACCAATATGGCTCTCCAGGGTTCAAAAAGCCATTAAATGCACTGAGAGGGTACACTGTAACAAGAAATGTCACAGCACACAATCACATCACAAATGTGGCCCAATGATACATGGGCAGTACTATCGCACTGCAATATCATGATATGTTTACATAGTAGTTAATGCAAAGAATATATGTGGTGCAAATAGAGTACAGATATCAGTAAGACACAATGAATACTGATGAATGTTAGTATGTTACTAACAAGTCATCCTCATCAATCGGACCTGCCAGTCATGGCCCTCTCCACCCAAGTTGGATCTGCAGCAGCAGCTAGCCAGTGCGCAATGGTGGCAGATGTAATGCACTTCCCCCCACTGAGCACAGGTGGTCAAGTTTGCATGGCACTGCAGGCACTGCAAAACCTAGCACCAGTCCTCCAGGGCCTGCGCCATTTGCATGCCATCTGCAAATGGAAGGGTTGTGCCTGCAAGCACACACTGCAATGTGTGCAAGGGCATGTGGTGATTTCAATGACTAGTGTGGTTGTTGATGCTCTATTGTGCAGAGGCATGAAATTCATGTGCCTGGCTGGCAGCACCTCCTGCCACTCAGGTGAGTGCTTGAAGGTGGTGTGGGCAACGGCTTGGGCATCCGTAATATAAGGGCAATATGACAATGATTTGATGAACTCAATAATCTCTTCCTTGGGAACAAGGCCCAGGATGTTGGCCCAGGACCCAAGAACTGTGCTCGTCCAAACAGACTCCTCATTCAGAGAATGATGGAGCTGTGACATGGTGAGGTGGCCACATGAAAAGGTGCACTTGGTATTGGTTGAAGTTGCTGTAAGGGATATAAATAAGTGTCACAAATATTTATATCATACACAGCAATGTACCCAGAACAGACAAGAAGATGAGGGCCATGCAGGCCAATGATGGGTCACCTGACTACAACCTCAAGTGCCAGTACTCAAGGGGCTCCTTGATGGTGGGGTGATGAGGTGATTCAAGGTAGACCTTGAGGGTATCCTTGGTACCCTTGCCTCTGTTTGAGATGGATGCAAATAGTGCAGTCATTGCCCAAAACTGAAGCATGTCAACGATGTGCAGCATGCATAAGCGCAGGCACCTACCTTCTTTATTGATGCCTGTGTGCTCTTGCAGCTGGTCCCAGGCTCCAAAGACACTATAAGGATAGAGCATCAGTGCAGAACAATGGGCAGGTGAAAAAATATAACTCACAGGCAGCAGGCATGTTAGCTGACACGTTGTTGGGCACCTCCAGTGGCATGGGCTTGCTTGTAGTACTCAGTCCATTCAGTGCGGAGGAGGTGAGTTGCATCATCCATGTTAAATGGTGAAGGACTGGTCTTTCCTCCTTTTCTGCGAGCTGCAGAAAAGTCATCCCTGGCATTATTGCACTCATATCTGATGTTGAAGAACTTCATGACCTCAAGCAGCCACTCATTGAATGAATGGCCATTGAATACATCATCCCAGAGCACATCCTGGCTTGGTCTCAGATCCTGCCCAGTGCGCCATGGCTTGAAGAGTGTGAGCATGGTCATGCAATATTGTTCACGGTTGCCTGCATCTCTCCTGGGGAGTGAACCACCAATGAAGTTGGGAACATATGCCTCAGACTCACCAGCAGCTTCATGTGGTGGGTCTCATACTGTGGATGATTCTCATGGAACTGCACATATTTTGACCTGGATTTCTTTGGCTTAGGTGCACTCTCTGCTTCAAGCTCCTGGTTTGATGTCTTTGTAAGCAAAAGTTCATCTTCTGACTCCTCTTCCTCTTCATTGGCTCCAGCACCCTTCAGCTCTGCATCACTGACATCATAGTTGTCCTCAAACTCTGAGTCCACATCTCCATGCTTATACGGTAGTTCTTCTGATGCCTTAGGACCCATTTTATGGTGCTTGATCCGCTGTTTATCTGCCAGTCTGACCCAATCATATAATGACATGTGCTCATACTCAGTAGGTCACCATATGTAGTCCTGCACAGGTGACAGTGCTATGATGCGCTCAGATGTATCACTGTTCCCAGCAAGTCCAAGCATGACTTTGGTTGTCCCTTCCTCAGCAATCTT
>MNAD01000187.1:0-117360 GCA_001895945.1 Trametes pubescens | reverse complement strand
ATCTCGGGTTGGACATACCCATCTTGAACGACGTCTGGTCGGTCGACGGACTCGTTGACGAGCGTACCATACCCATCGCGTGCTACCGCGGCCTTAGACGCCACCGTATCTGGGAAATGTACACTATCTGGTTCCTACGCCCACACGACCGAGACAGCCCCGCCAATCACGGGATCCAACTTCTCAATGCGACGGTCCCGATCACTGGCGAGTTCATCATACTCCGGAGGACCATAGATGGGGAGCGTCTGCTAGACCTCAGGCGTCTGGACAATTCTGGTATGGAGGCAGCCCTTACTCGGTGAGTTCCTCGTTGGATTGTCCTTCACATATACATGCTTATACTGATCCTTATGCAGCCTGGTTGAGCTATTGTACAATTCAGACCCTCTGTGGCGCACCGAGATGTAGTAGTACGAGATGTATCGCGCACCGCGCACTTCGACGGTCAATTTCAGACAACCATGTTCTGTGATGAGTGCTTTATTGTCAAAGGGAGTATTGGAAAACTACCCTAAAGTCACCTCCCGCCCATTTAAGAGAGGAACGCGGGGTAAAACCTGACCTCTGCAGCGTGATAGATTACTGTCATGCCCTGCCTTTAGGTCTTGTGAGGTTCCAGGAATGCACGCTGTCAGTTGCCCCGACAGCGGCCAAAATTCCCCCCGAGCCCCAGGGTGGACCAGGGCTCACCGACGTCCGGAGGTGACCGACAGCATCGCGTCTACGTACGGTTATACACGACTAGGAAGATGGAAGGAAAGGGAGGGAAGGGCGGGAAGGTGCGGCACACGTGGTGACCAAATAAGACACGCGGACGCGCGTCCGGGACGCACGCGATGGTCCCTCAGTTTGACCTACCTCGTACATCGCTCATTCAGCATTTACGCCACTTACGAGATTCACTTCTTAGAAATCAACGTCGTCAGAACCGCGCGAATATGTGGCTTGCTGGCTGGTCGGCGCGTTCAAGGCTGACTTGTACCGTGCTGCTGTCTCGTCGGCCAATTTGTCGATCCGCCCGAGCTCTTCGCGCAACTCCTGCGACAGCCGCCCGCACAACTTGGAAACTGAGAACGGCCTCAAAATCAAAAGGCCTTGTAGTGATCGGACTCTGGATAGCATAACATAAATGCCTTGAAGCGAGTTCGCGCTATCTAAATCCACTATCGCGTGAGTGAGCGATTTCCCCTGACTTTTGTAGTCCGTATAGGCGTACGCTGGAATTATTGGAAGCTGCTGACGCGCTATAGACTTCGGGCATTGTTGTCCTCCTACGTTGATTTTGCACTGAAAATGCACGGTCTCGGGGAAGATGGGTACCACGTCCTCTTCAAGGTCTTCTGAAACCTGACCGGCGCCAGGTACCCGTACATAAACGACAGTAGCGTAGCGCACGCCGCCGGACACCTCGTAAACGATATCTGTAATTGTCCCTTCCGCCCCATTGACCAGACGCTTGCTGAAGGCCAGATTTTCACGTATCATGACTTTCATCCCAGGGAACAGAGGTAACTTGCCAAGGGAGTCCCCGCAGACGCTCGACTGCAACTTCCACAGACCCCGGCGCATCTCTCCAACCGCAGGACTACCAGCAACTTTGTCCTTTGCATGATATGTATGTACCGTCTCGTTCATCGCCGCTGCTTTGTGAGCTATGATGCGCGTGTTGATCTCGTCCCTCAGTAACTTTGTGCCGACGATGACCGGCGCATCTGCAAACGCTCGGAACCCGCTCTGATCTTTCCTTGCAACCTGCTGAAGAATTCTCTGGTACAATATCTCTGCGTCGCTAAGTTCCCCGGTTTCATGCACATTACAGGACCTGCACTGACCCACACGCACACGGTCCAACAGGGCGCCATATACAGGATCCGACGCCTGCCGTTGATTCTTTGTCAGTTTCACGACGGTTTGAACCTGCCTCCAAAGATATACGCCCTGTAAATTTGATACCCCAGCAGCGTCCCTAATGTGCTGAAGACCTGGTCTCTGGATCAAGCTGTGGCTATACACCGTCGACGATTTGACCGGTTTTAGCTGTCCAAAGTCTCCAGTAAATATGACATTGAGTCCGCCGAAAGGCGATGAGGCCATCGGTCCATCCTCTGCCTTTGCCTCCTGGAGCCGATTCGATATCTGGCTTAAAAATCTCGCACCAATCATGGAGATCTCATCGATGATCAAGTACTGAACGGGACCCCATAGCTGTCGCAACTCGTTCAACCGACCTTTGCCATTTCCTGGGAGCATGGTCAAGGCGTGCATGGTGTAACCGTCAATGTTCAAGGCTGCGGCACCTGTCGGCGCCCCAACCAATATCTCACGCGATCGCCCAAGGATACTGAACAGCTTCAAAACGGCCTTGATAACGTGAGTCTTCCCCGTCCCGCCGACTCCAGCGATGTACATCATAAGCTGACGGCTTCCTGACTTGACGTGATCCGCCACAATGCGAAATGCTCGTTCCTGCTCCTCGTTACTGTTCAAGCCGAACTCGACTACTATGCCTTCGATAGTCTCGTCAACAGAGGGTGTATTGCCCTGCGCTGAGCTGTATGTGCTGGTCGAAGCCTCCTCGTCAAGTTCCATCGCGGTGACTGACTCTGTAACCTCATTCAGTCGTCGACGCTTCCGCGGCCGCTCCTCAGTCTGCGATCTCTCACCGGGAAATTGTGGCCGCCGTAGTTTCTTGAGCTCTCGCATCATTGCGCTGTGTTGGGCTATACGTGCGTCATCATCTTCGCACTGAACTCGTACCCTGCCTGAGTGTAGACTCGTAGCTCCTATGTGCTCATTTACTTCTTCCACCCGATAACACATATCGAGGACTTCCCGAGCAGGTGCCCCAATTCGGGCGTCGAGTGCGGCTCCTCCCGCCTCCAAATCGGCTGCGTGGTCGTATGCATTATACGAGTTCGGTGAGTCGAACAGCTGGTAGTCATCACTGATATTCTCTTGACCCAGGCCAGTATGAGCTGCGCCCTCCGCAGACGGCATACCGTCTCTCACAAGCGCCAGAGCTTCGGCTTTCCGCATCGCACTAAATGCATCCCTGACGTCGCGACATTCGGATAAGACGTTCATATTAGACATCACTATTTCATGCTCGGCAGCTATCTGATTTCTCTTACGCTCCAGTGCCGCTAGCCATGTCTCGCCTGGTGCGCGCAAATCGCTAGGTCGACGCCATGGGACGAACAGAATCAACATCATCCGCGCCCACGCCTCCTGCTCCTCCTCGCTTCTATCGGAGCGCGGCACTTTAGCACCCAAGATAACTGGTACGAGACTGTCCTTTTTCTTTCGTAACATGTGTGTCTCATACTGTGTGTGCTCCGATGAAGAGAAGCGACCCCGGGGTAGCGCTCCATTGGTACTCGACGCGCCCGGCTCGTCTTGCGCTTCTCTAGTAAGACCACTCCTTTTCGATCTGTCTCTTGCGAAGCTTACAGATTCTGTCGTAGCAACGAACTCGTATAGACAAAGAGCATCAAATGGTGCCGATAAACTTCTGTACACATAGTCTTGTTGTTGGTTCCTTGACGAAATCGTTCCCGGTTGGATTTGGAGCAAAAAAGACTGTTCATCGGGTACGTCGTGTGGTTGTTCATCCTCGTCATCTCCATCCAACTCGCTGCCATCCGCTTGCGCTGCCGCATCATCAGACTCTGCTTCTCCCTCTTCCCCAGAGGTCGTCGTAATATCGTTATGCTGAGGTTCGGCGAACGCATCCCTGAACAACCTATCAAATGACCCCCAGTGCAGTACTCGAAACTTGTGACTCGTGTAATGATCGCCACCGCCGACCAAATAGCTCATTACTTGCTGATGGGATATTTCTTGATGAGACATCATCCGATTTACAGCCGTGTTAAGCGCGCCCCTCGAACGCCGTGCGTTATGCTCCGATTCAAGTATGTCAGAAAATTTATCGTTTGTCTTCTGAATAGCGTACGACAATGCCGCCAGGCCAACATGAGCAGGTAGGGATGCCTTAGTGATATAATCTGTTATATAATATAGTAACGCTTTTGCAGCTTCGCCAGACCCGATGAACTTGATATCCATATTGGACTGTATCAAGAATACCACAAGATCGTTGTAGTTGGCGATCCGGGGATGAAGTCGCCGGAGTAATATACTGCCACTCTCATCATCCAAGCAGGTTGTCGCGCGAGTACTGCCATCAATCCGCATGCGACATAGTGCGTCTCTCTGCTCTCCATCTTTAGGTACAGTGCCTTTGCTGACGTACTTAAAACACGTCGAATTATGTTCATGCCAGTTAAATTCCTTCACTAAATCAGTTACAAAGGCGTCAAAGGCGACTTTGAATGCGTCTAAACTCTGGAAGTTCCGGAGAGACGGCCCCGGCACGGCTCCGGGGTGTGAAGTCTGTGTTTCGTTCGGCCGCGGCGGTTGCGGCAAAGGATGTCCCTTTTCCTCGACAACAACTTCTGTCGTTCCCGGAAGCTCGCACTTAATGACTGCTTCTAGCCAGTTAAACATCATCTCGCGATACGTCTCTGATGAGAACATCTTATCCCTCAATTTCTGCGGCGGCGGATGGCCTTCAAGCCATATCAACATGTGGCAATGGAGTGTGCCTCTCCCCTGTGCCTCAACAGTACCAAAGTAGGCTTTACATTTTCCGAAGAGACCCTTCTCTGACTTGCCAAACTTCAGAACGACGTCTATGAAGTTCGTGATAATCTTATCAAAAAACTTGGCGCAGGCAGCGGGGTTTCTGGCGGCAAGTTTTGTTCTCCTCCAGCGAGATAACTCTTCTCCTTGCATTCTGCCTTCTACTTCGGTCTCGTTCCCAGCATACAAACGCACGAGGGGATGGTCCCTATCCGACGGGTTCAGAGTCACAAATAAGGTTGGAGTGCCCTCGCGGTGTATCAACGCTCGAATCTGATTTCTCAGAGCTATCTTGTAGCCATTAGATCCCGGAATGTCATGAGAGACCGTGTTAACCTTCGCCAACAGTTTTATGATAGCCACCTCATCTGCAGCGGCCGGCTTGTAATGTGGATTGCGCTCAAACGCTTTTGCCAGTGAGTCAAGTTTCTCTACATCTATGCCCATGATCTCACGAACGACCCGCTCGCGCTGAGATGCCCCTACTCGGAACGATACAGAGTCGAAAACTGCTTTCTTCTGCCGGATATTGTAGTAAACGAATGCAAAGTTCGGGTCTTCGCGAAAACGTGAGTCGTCTACTTGCAAGAGATACTTTAGCTGCTGATCAAGGCTCAATCGACGGTCTCGAGGTCTTTGCTCGTGGAAGAATGAGCCGATGCCCCAAGGGTCCAGGTGAGGGAATACCCAGGTCAACAACGAAGGATTCTGAAAATCAGGTATAAATCGGCTGCCTGCCTGCACCTTGAGAAATGTGCCCCCACGCAAACAGTGAGCCACCGCTTCAAAAGTCATATCGCGAGGATTCACTGCAAGGGTACCCTGGTGAGTAGTGTAACCGACATTTTCCATGAGCAGGGTATCTGTATCCGTAGGGTCTGGACCTGCAGCGCCCGGAACATAGCCTGCATCGGTAGCTCCTTCCACCGCGTCATTGACTGGGATGTGCCCCATTTCCATCGCGCACAACACGTCTTCATCGTTGGATGGTCTGTTATCCGCATATAGAGCATCCATATTCTCCTGACTGTAGCCTCGAAACGTCGGAGAGACAGCGTACTTCGGATTGTGTTTTAGTAAAAAGTCAATCATAGTTTTGACCCGTGATTTCCTCACTAACAATGGATTCAACTTTTTGATCGTGTCCCTGGTTGGCTGCTTTTCTCCAACAAAGACTGCACAAAGGGTATCTCGTAGGACGTCATACGACGGCGGCAACACCTCGCTGAGCTGAGCTGCATCTTGAGGATGTATCGCAACATTACCTTTCACACAGCCTTGCGACAGATTCCGATCCGACTTATACAGAGGATGCCCCTCCATGTCGCAAAATTTGAAGGAGACTTTACTCGAGCGCGCTCTGCCCACAAGCATTCGCTCAACTTGAGTAGACTTCGCAAACGCCTCTTTGACAGACTCAGGTAATCGCTCATGCCCGTAGTACAACCAGTTAGCGAGCGCATACAACGGCATTTTCGCGCCATTTTTGTGGAATAAGGCAGCCCTGCATTCCTGACATATGCGAACAGGGCCTCGTTTATCCAGATGCTCGAGACCTTTTGGGTGCAAGATCGCACCGCCATACGCCGCGAGATCGTAAGACTGTGGCAATACTTCCTCTGGTAACGCAGGATTGGTCAATAACTCGAAAGGTATACGAGCAGCTTTTACAGATAATATTTTCTCGGGAGGCGTACGTCGAGCACATACACCGCATACCAACTCTTTCAAGCGCACAGTAGACATGGTTTGTTCCCATTCTAGCATGATGCTTTGCCGTAGCTGCTCGTTCGCGATCTCGAGATAGGACAGATCCTCCTCAGACGTGCTGACCTGATTTATGCCTTCGATGCCTTCGACATGAGGAGCAGGCGGAGCGACCTCGCCCTCGAGGTTATCATCAACCGATGCAACAGCGTTTTCAGCCTCTGGTAGTCTGGACGGAGCGACTGCACTGCGGTGACCCGCCCGAGGGTGCTTCAGAACCCTGAACAAGTACTGTGAGCGAAGACAAGTCGCGTCGCATACATGGGCGGTAAGGGCTTCCATCAGCTGTGGCTGAGAAGCCTTCGCAGGCACACGCATACCGTGCGCCGTGGCGATAGACCGAAGATGGGACATGCACCAAAACTGATAAAGAGATACCACAGCGGCCACAGGGGCACTGACTATAAGGTCGCCTAACTTAGATAGACCAGACTCGTGGTGCGAGCGGTGCACAACGGATCGAAAGAGAAACATCGTATTCAAATGCTCACGATTGATACGGCGGTCACTGGCAACAACTTGCCCATTTTGGTAGAGGATGAATCTGGCGTTGACGTATCCTGCTGACAGTGGAGCCACAAGGAGTGTCGTATGGACAAAGGAAAAACGGGCCGGGAGAATGCAACATCGCAAAAGCGTCACGTAGACAAGAAAGCGCCGTGTATGCCAAAAAAGTGCCATGAATGCCACGTGTGTGCCATGTAGATATCATAATGCCATAGTGCCGCGAGCACGGATGCCAGAGGCGCACCCAGCGGGCGTGTGGGGAAATACGGAGTCGAAATATGATGAGCGTATTATCACATGTAGTAGCGGATGGAAACATACCAATAGCGGCCTCGTCGGAGCGCGACTGAGACATACCTATACATCGCGAACGACGTCAACGAGAAGCAACACTAACGTAAACGAGATTAGAACACGCACCTGACGTGAGAGACTGCCCCTCATGGAGATTAGCTGCTCCTCCAGCACTCGAAGACGTCCCTGCATGACGAAGAGTTCAAGTCTTGTCGCATATCGGAGGCGAGAGTACTCGCCCCGCGTAATCGAAGTGCCTCGAACAGAAGAAGGTGGGAGCAGGGCGGGGGAGTCGGCTGAAAGATCGCGTAGTCAGTGGGGGCTGATTCCAAGGAGGACCGGACGTACCACGAGGTGTCTCAAAGCCCTCGAAGGCGCGTCCGAGAGGAGAAAATTGTGTGGATACTGCAGACGACATTACGAAGAGAGTCGACAAGATGGTGAGAGTAGAGAAGAGAAACAGGACGGAGGCTGGGGCGATGGTAGCAACACCTATGGGAATCGATTGCGTGCTCGTCGTGCGGGAACATATCAGTCACATCAGTCACTAAGCGCCCAAAAGTTTGTGACAGTCACTTTATGTGTGACTCGGGCACCTAAGACCTGTCCTACTTCGTAGTCCAGGAACACGACGCGGTATACGACGCGTGCACGTGAAGCTCCTGATTCCGGAAAATGGCATTATTCCTGACTCGGGGCGTGGCAAGGGAGCTCCGTCCAGCCTCGAGATTCGCCTCTGCTGCCAATCGATTCCATCTTGCGCTCGCCAGGAAAATGTCCGCCGCCGCTGCTCTCGCAAAGCTTCCCTCGTCGCTCCGGGATCTCGTCGCTGGCGCCGCCCAGGACGGCAGCGAGGACTTTGGCAAGTCCGAGAAGGATAAGGCCGAAGTCGCGGAGTGGATCGACAAGGTCGCTCAGGGCGATGTTGCAAAGCCGGAGAGCCTCAAGGTGAGCTCAGTGAACCTCGCGCGAGGGCCATACTTAACGGCAGCAGGATCTCGAAGCGTCCCTCGTTCCCCGCACCTACCTCGTAAGCAATTACTTCACCGCCGCGGACGCCGCACTCTATGGCGCACTGCACCCAATACTCGTGAGCATCCTTGCACCAAATTTCATTATGAATTCGCTAATGTATGCTACGCAGTCCCAACTCCAACCCACACAATACTACTCGCAGCCCGCTATCACGCGATACTTCGACCAAGTCCAGCATCGCGCTTCAATTCGCAAAGCGGCCGAGCATCTAGCCCCTGCCTTCTCCGTTGTGGCGTTTGATCTCGAGAACGCGCCGCATCAGGAGCGCAAAGCTGAGGCTCCCAAAAAGAAGGAAAAGGCGAAAGCGGCCCCCGCTACCGAGGCAGAAACTCCCGCCGCGCCAGTGAAAGCCGACAAGGCCGCGGCGAAGGCGGAGAAGAAAGCGAAGACCGAGCAGGGCGAGAAGGCGGCTGAGCAGCCTCAAGAGGGCGCTAAGGAGCTCAAGACGCAGAAGAAAGAGAAAAAGGTCAAGGAGCCCAAGGCTGCCGAGAAGAAGCCTGCGGAGGATGCGGGCGAGCCTTCGCCATCCATGATTGACCTCCGCGTAGGACACATAGTCGACAGTAAGTATTTTGCACATGCTGCCTGGACTGCGATCTGAAAGCGAGGCCGTAGTCAAGAAGCACCCTGATGCTGACGGCCTCTATGTCGAGGTATGTCCTGTCTATAGGCAATGTCAACGTTTCTGGTTACTCACACGCACCCGCAGCAAATCGACTTCGGCGAGGAGACCGGCCCCCGTACAGTCGTCTCCGGCCTCGTGAACTATATCCCAATAGAGGACATGCGCGACAAATACCTTGTCGGCGTAGTAAGTTCTCCGCCATTCTCCAATACCCCGCCCGCCTCAACTACTATTCCATTAGTGCAACCTGAAGCCTGCCAACATGCGCGGCGTCAAGTCTTTCGCCATGGTCCTATGTGTACGCCCCCCTTTCTTCCACGCCCTCTTCTCTTCACTAATTTACTCCCTTTCAGGCAACACACAAAGACGGCAAAGACGCAGGCATCGAGCTCGTGCAGCCGCCCGCCGGCTCCAAAGTCGGCGAGCGCATCTTCTTCGAGGGCTTCGAGGGCGGCGAGCCGCTCTCCCAGCTCAACCCGAAGAAGAAGATCTTCGAGACGGTGCAGCCCGGGTTCACGACGCTCGACACGCGCGAGGCCGCGTGGGTCGACCCCGCGACGAAGGCTGTGCACCGCATCCGCACGAAGGACGGCGTGTGCGTCGCGCCGCGCTTCGTGGGCGCTTCGCTGTCATGAGCGGCGGTAGGGGATGCGGAGCGAATGTGGTTAGGTAGTGATCGGCCTGTTGGCTTGTATTTTTGTGATATAGAAAGCTTTGCTCCCCCACCTATGTGGAGTGTTTGGCTATGGTGTGTTTGATCTGTACTAGGACACAAGGAGAATAAGATGGTGAGTATAATTCATATCGTACACATCGTTACGTCGCGAAATATGGCAGCATGTACATTAACTACATATTGAAGATGGCATGGTATATGCGCGTCTTCTCCGTCCATTCTGCTTAATCGTTTCCGCCGGCCATCCTGACTAGTTCTCATCGTATCGCCCCTTGCCTGTATCGAAATTGCTGCCAACCTTTCGGAGCAGGAACTCGCCGTATACCACAGGCTGGTATGTCTTGCGCGGGGCGCCGGCGTGGACACCTCGCGCAGCCCGTTCCTCTTCTTGCAAACGGACCGCGGCGGGCAGAGGCTCAATGAGCGCGTCGAAGTTGGGCTCAAAGAAGAAGGGGATCCTGGAGGAACTTAGTACAGCGAAGGCGGAGAACACGAATGTGAAATACTTACGAGACGCTGAGCATTGCACGGTTAGGACCTCCGATAAGCGATGTTTTTGCAAAGGAATAGAGGACAGACGCACCGGTAGCTGGACCCTCTGTGAACGACGCGGTGCAATGTGCTTTGGTACAAGCCGTTGGTCCAAACCTCCCACACTGCGACAAATATTAGTCTGTGTGCCGTCCCGAATCATGGCCCCAGCAGCACGGCTCACTTTCACCGATATTGCACACCACGCAGCCTGGGATGGGGTCGGCATTGATCCACTGGCCGCCCTCCTCGACTTGCTGTTCAGGCAACGACTTGAAGCCGCCTTTCTTCTCTACGAGGAACCCGGGCTGCGCGAGAAATACTTGCAGCGCTCCGGGTGTTGGGTCAGCGTACAGGAATCTAAGGGGCATATTAGCGGGACAGACAGTGGGTGCAGGCGAACAAGCTCACGTTAGACATCCGTAGTCTCTGAGAGGGTAGGATATGATCAGCCGCCATATAGCCGTTATACGATTGTTCAAGAAGGTAGTACCTATGTGCTCCGCACGAAATTCCGTCGTGATCGCCAGGCAGCGGAGGGTATCCTGCGCAACCAATGTCAGGTGCTATCAATGCCAAATAGAAACAACGCACCAATTGCCCGCATTACCCAGAAGCTGTCGTCGACTTTGGTGCGAAGCTCGGCCCACTCGTCCGGTGTGAGCCCCAGCCCGGTAGCCATCCTGCTCCGGACAACCCGTGGTAAGAGGCGGTCACGGTGATCGTGCTGCCACATACGCTTCCATGACAATCAGCCCCAGGTTCTTCATCTTCTCGACCCAGCGCTCGTACTTCTCCTTGAAGCCGGGGATGGCGGGCCATTGGTTCTCGCCCCAGAGCGGCTTGCTCTTGTCCGGGTTCTCCACTGGTCGGTACCAGTCAATCCCCTCGTGATTGTCTGCCTTGCCGTTCGTGACGTTCTCGTTCAGCTTCTGGTAGCCTGTGAGTGCGGGATCAATCGACCGTTTAGAACTATCATGGATTGAGCGGCGTATTGTAAACGTACCTCGCGCGTTATCCTCCTTCGTAATAGATATCTGATCCTTCTCTTCCTGCGGTCGTGCAAAGAACTCGCGGGCGAGTTCTGCGAGCTCCTCCGGCTCCGATGGGTTCACATAGGAGGAGATGTCGAGGTAGAAGAACCCGTACTCCGAACATGCTGCGTGGATGGCCGCGGTGGTAGACAACCGGCCATGACCGTTGGGGAGTAGAAGTGGCTCTACGCTGATGATTGGTAGGGAAGCAAGCTTCGGGGCATCTAGAGTACTAGATCCCATGGTGAGTGTAGGTCTGAACGCCATCGAGGACAACTGCGTACCGGCCGGGATCTCCCAATTAGCACATGCTGGGACAAGATAAGTCAGGGTCTAGATGTACTCGAGCGGGATTGTGGGAAAGATTAGATAGCAAACGGGCAAGTCGATAAGATTAGATTCAGAGGCGCTCATCCCTCTGAGTCTCCGCGGGGGGATGCTGGACAGTCGGGCTTGCATCTTGGCGCGTGCGGTGCGGGCTTCTTCCATCACGTTTCTCCTGGCCAATTGTACTTCTCCAACTCTGCAAAATTCGCTCACAGGACTCTCCTTTCACTACTCAAAATGGCTCAATCATTCACGAGCATCTCAGCGGACGGCCGCCAGTCACTAGCAGGCACCGCGGACGGCTTTGATTCGGAGGGCGAGGAGGAAGAGATCGACCAGCTGGACTCCGGCCTGGATGACGAAGAAGAGATAGAGGATGAAGACGAGGGAGAGGAGATGGAGCCCGAAGTGGAGGAATACGAGAGCGCATCCGCTATAAAGGGTCGGCGGAAACTTGGTGTCCGCGTCCCCGGACACACGCTCCTACCACAGGACAAACTGGACAACATCTTGCAGGCAGAAGGTATGTGTGCCTGCGTTGTTATTGCTATGTTTTGCCCCTAACGTGAACTGGGCTCAGGTGCTGGTCAGCATATGTCTAAGGAGGCCGTGTTCATGCTGTCCATCGCAACCGTGAGTACTGTTGTGCGCATAACTTCATGCACACTCACATGCATATGCGCTCGCAGGAAGAGTTCGTCAAAAAGCTAGCAGAAGCAGGCTACCAGAAAACCATCACTGAGAATCGCCAACACGTACAGTTTCGAGACATGGGTTAGTATGCGCACGCGTAATCCGTTCGTCAACTACTTACTCGATTCCAGCGAACATCACGCAAGAACAATCCAAGTTCAAGTTCCTAGAAGGTGTCTATCTCTCCTGATGCTCTGACCCCCCAGTCAACTGACGCTCATTAAGACACGATCCCTAAGCCTATCTCCATTGTTCAAGCAATGGCACTGCGCGCCGCGAAAGAGCGCGAACTACTGGAAGACGACCCCGCCATATCCGCCGCCGCGCCCTCCTCGCCTCCCTTTATGCCCCACGTCCCCAGTACCTCCAACAGTATCAGCACGACGAAACCAAAACCGAAGGTGCGGCAGTCTCTCCCGGGAGAGACAAACGGAGGAGCAAAACCAGAGATGAATGGCAGCGCTAGCGCTGCGGGAGCCTCGGCTAGCGCAAGTACAAGCGCCGCAGGCGCGTCTGGACGGCAGAGGTATCGCGACAGCAACGGCCGGTGGCGCAGGGTCAACGGTGGGCACACGGAGAGCACACCCACCAGCACCACGAGTACGAGGGCGAGCAGCGCGCGAATCAGGAACCGGTCGGCAAGGGCACGCGAAGCGGAGGAGGCAAGCGGTCTCGCCGCGCACCACAACGGGATCTCTCCAGTCGCGAATGGGCAGAGTGCAAGTAGCGCTGGCATGCACCAAGGTACGTGGTGTTTAGTGACTTGTGCAGCTAACCACAGCGGCTCATATATACTTTAAGATGTGAATGTCTCTCCCGCATCTACCGTGCCACTTGATCGGTTGTCTCCAGCCCAGTTTACTGGACCCGCGAGTGGCTACCTGGAAGACACTGGGCGTTTGTCTTTCAATGGGCGGACCAGCATGTCAGACAACCCCGGGCGAACAATTTACTCCCAACGCCCTGCGCCACCTCAACCTCGATGATCTTCCTCGTCGCCTGTCTGCTGCTTTATATCCACCTGCTGTCTAGTCGGAGTTCCGTTTCGTTCGCAGAGTATCGTATTTGTACCAGGTTCGTCCTCTCTTTGCTTTCGTATATGCAATAAACTAAATAGAATGCATGATTACAAACTCCTGCAGATAATGTACAATGATGTTGCACTCGTATCATACACAGACATCAACCCCAGATTGTTCCTGAGCTTCGTTTTACTCGACGTTCACCTGCACACTGCCGACGTCCTCCGCCTTTGGGACGGTCACGGTGAGTACACCGTCCGAGAGTTTTGCCGTCACCTTGCTGCTGTCCACAGGCCGGGGCAGCACGACGGTGCGCGTAAAGGTCGAAGTTCCGGAGAAGAGCCGCTCTGTCGAGAGCGCATTCGACTCGGGTCCCTTCGTTGTCAATGCTTGCGTGCCTATGTTCGACGCGTTAGCACTCGTGTCGACAACTGACGTATAAATCGTTGTGTACTCGCCTTCTGAAGCACCCTCAGTCGCATCCGATGACCCAGCGGCAGACGAAGACGACGCGTCGGCCACCTGGGACTGCGGCTCACCCGAGCGGCTGAAGACCTTGCCCTCGATGGTGAGCGTCTGCCCGCCGTCGCCAATGCGCACGTTCACGTTTTCCTTCTTGACCCCCGGCAGCTCCGCCTCGACGATGTAGTTGTTGCCCTGCTCGGAGACGTCGACCGCGGGGCGGAGGGCCGCGGGCGAGTTGAAGAAGGGGTCCTCGAAGAGCGCCCGGGGCCCGGGGAAGCCGCTCATGTACGCGGGCGGCCGCCCGAGGGGCTCCTCGAGCATGCGGAAGAGGGGGCGCATCTCGCGGAAGAATTGGCGTGCGAGAGACATCGTAGGTTTATGTGTTGTGTTGAGGGTAGAGTGTGATGCGGTTAGAGTTGTTGGTTTGGAGGGATCTGACTTTGATGATGAAGGTCGCGGGGCATGCGTTTCGCGGTATATATATGCGGCGGGTCGGAGGGCTCAAGCTGTCTAGAATTTTCCTGAGCTCTCGTCGGTACTCCTGTTTGAGCTCATGGGTTGTGTCATGCATGATCCAGACAGAGCGAGACGTCGAACCTAGTGGAAGCGCTGGCCACGTGTAACACTTTCCTTTTCCGGAATCTCTACCAACCATCCATTTTGCGATGTCACTAGAACTGTTCATAAAGCTTGCGTAAATAAGGCGGCGACAGCTAGACTATGTGGAGGCGTACACTAATACTACAAACATAGATACATATACGGAAAGAAACACAACGACGATCCGGGCAGAGAACCCCGACTCACCGAACCCAAAACTCAAATGTCCATATCCATATCCATATCAGTCCCGTCCAGGCCACTCGACCACCGATAGCGCGTGCACCATGTGCTCCTGGTCGTCGTCGTCCTCAAACTTGAGCTTGTAGTGCGAGACGGCCTGTTTCGCCGCCCCGCCCTAGAGTAAGATGAGTGCCAAGGTCTCCACGAGCTGTGCAATGGCACGAATACTCACCCGCGCCTGCGCGTTGAGATCCCGCGGACTCGCGATGACCTCCGCGCGATAGAAGCAGCTCGTGTCTGGGTACAGCGCCATGACGGTGGAGCCTGCTGGGAACTCGGGGTATGCGTTCAGGTGCATCGCGCTGTCTGGTGGCGCAAACTGGTCTGGAAGAGGAATGATAGCGCGCAAGGTCGTGTTGTACCGCCTGCGTGCGTCAGGTCAGGTCAGATCAGGTCGAAAGGAAACGCAAAATGAGCCGAACACTGACTGTCCCGGGGTGCCGTCCTCGAGAGGCTCAGGATCCATCACCTCATACCTGCGATGGCGCCGGTCAGCCGTAGATACATTGCTTCCCGCGGACGTGAGATGCCTACCGGTTCTTATCCTGGTTGATGCACTTCGTGACGACCGCGAGTATCCACTCCTCGTCCTTTCCGCTCGCGGTGCTGTCCGCTTTGCTGGTATTTGTCGGCGGATGGAACGCGACTTTCCGCCCCTCCTGCAAAGGAAGCTGTTTCGCCAACGCCTCTCTTCGCGCTTTGGGCTCGCGCGAAAAGGGTATTGTCGACTGCGGCCCGACAGAGCCGCGCGGCGGGACAGTGATCGACATAGACCTCGCTGGCGGATTAGGAGGAGGCGGAGGAGGCACCGTGGGGGCAGATGGCGACGGCCCTCTAGGTCGTTTGTTGCGCTTTTCTGCACTCGTGAGGTCAATACGCCGCTCGAGTGTGAGTGGCTACGCAAATTACCGGGCGGGATCGCTTCCGACGCCTTGCGCAGCGCAATCAGGACCGAGAGCCGTTCGAGGACATCGTCTACCGCCCTATGCGGGTGTTAGCTACCGGCTAAAGGCCGAGGAGAAATGTCGCCCACTCTGCGTCCTTCTCGGCGGTCGCTTTGACCTCGCTGAGGCTCGAATTCAGTTTCTTGTACAGACTCCTGACGTGTTCGATGCCCTCCGAGGGCAGGGTGTCATCCGTGGGCCAGCCGGAGAGCAGCCGGTGCACCCGGTTGACAGTGTCGTCGCGCTCGTGCTCGGAGAGCATCTCGGACAGCTTGTTCAGCGAGGCGGACGCCTGCTGCCAGCACTCGAGCTCTGCAACGCAACATCGTCAGCACGCCATTTCCGTCACGGGCGTACACCGCTTCCGCAGTCGCGGTGCGAGCCAGGTACGGGGAGGCACGGTCACCTTCTGAGGACGCGGGACGCTTGGAGACGCCACGTCTGCTGGCCATGTCTGGTCGCAGCGGAATATTGGGTGGTGGTTTGGGAGTAGAGGGGCGGGAGACAATGTGTGCCCGTTGTGGTGAAGCACGATTGTGGTATTCCATCCGACACGCCGGTTCCGCGACTACGAACTCGCAGAAAGTCCGCGATGCTGTTCCGGATCTCGATCCCCGGCGGTCAAACCGCCAACACGTGACTGCGTAAACAAACAACTGCTAGGCGCCTAGCGACCAAGCGTACGGCGCTTGGCACTCAAGACTTGATTCAGAGCCGTGCAGGGGCGTACTAATATTAATCTCGAAAATATGAGTACTCGAAGTCGACGGGGTTTCGAACTCGCGGGTGAGAGAGGGAATGTAGGAAGACTAGATGACTACGCTACCTTTCAACGAGCACGCGGGTGAGAGAGGGGATGAGGGGAGAGTACGAAAGTGAGGGAACTATATATGCTACTAGACCGTCAAAGGAACCGCATCCTACGTGGCCAAGCACCGAGCGTGCTCAGGCGACGCCAGCCTCAAAGCGCAAGGTTAGAGCTGTCGACAATGTCCGGGGCGCGAGCCTTGCAGTGGGGTTTTGTATCGAGGCACAACCTGGCGCTTGGCTAGTTGCGCGGAATAGAACATAGGCGTCATGTGGCGTCTACATCATTGACGCAGAAGTCATGTAGAGTTCGATAGGCCCCCAAAAAATGAAATACGACAGGCAGGGTGAGGATGGTAATGTTACACTATGCGTAGACTTTCTAGTACAGCAAAATACAGCTCATGACTCTTGCTTTGCAGGGGAGGCAAGCTTCCGCAGGGAGACGTCGTACACGACTAACATAATTTGTTAGTAATTGATTTATAAGGAAAAAGAAGATCGCGATGCAAGCCTTCTTCAATCTTTTTGATGTCATACTTGAGACTATCATATCGACGCCGAAGGAGGTCGTTCTTGAGATTCAGCTGGAATCCACGTTAGCAAAACGGTATCCCATACTGCCAGGTGCACAACCATTGAGAAGCCTGCGAATACGTCCTTGACGAACAAGGAGATCTTGATCGGTTGGTCGAAATCTCCTAGCGTGACTGCATTCACGGCAAGTCGAGACTAAAGACTGTATCAGTCATCTGCTATACTGCAAATTTGCGGATACATACCAGCTCGTTGACAAGGTTAATGACACCATGCAAGTAGTCCTCAACCGGCAGCGCAAGTCTATCTTGCCATTCAGGTTTAACTAGAGTCGGAGTCGTGTCAAACGCAGTTGCTGGAGACTATGCTGCGCCGAAGACTTACTGCCAAGTGTTTCGGCAACCTGCTGCAGAGATAGAAGGGCTCCGTCCTGCAGGTACTCGGCGAGTGTGGCGGCAAACACTGCAGTGCGCAGAGAGTTCGACCACATGTCCTTCCACTTCCAGAATTGATGTGGAGGAACGATGTCCGCTAGGGCAGCAGTCGTTTCTCGACAACTTTCCAAGATCGGGCGTGCAGTGTCCAGTAATGCGGACACTGGAGAGGACAGTAAGTGTTCTATGTATGATTTGATCTAGCGTAACATTACTTTTTTCAGACCGCGTTGAATGTATTCTGTTCAGGATGCCTGAAAGTGTCCTTGTCTTCTTGTCAAACTCCGTGACCTGCTCCTTGATTTTCTGGCCGTCTGGTATGGGTAAAAATTCGGTTTCCGTGGCTATGCCACTCACCTCTCTAATTTCCACATCTGCATCTAGTATGATGTTAATTTTTTCGAGATTGTCGCTGTCCATGGCGAAGTGTGTGGTACCGCAGCAACAGACGCATCGGCGTCTATGAACTTACATGACGGCTGCCGGCTGACTAAGCCACAGCAAACAGCAGCAAATAACGCGCTTTGAGACGCGTCTAATTACGCCGTGGCCGCGGAACCAAGTGGCTCAATCCACCTTGCTTTCTCTCTCTCTCGTCCTTCGCTGTCTTCTGCTTTTTCGTCGCTGGCTGCGGAAACTTCTGGGGTACCTTGAAGGGCTGTTCACATGGCCCCGCAGCCGCGCAACAGGGATGAGGTGAAGAAAAAGCTTGTCGAACTTCGCGACTCCCCCAAAACCCTCGTCGGAGATGAGGACCTCCGAATCACGTCCATCTACCTTCTCGGATCACTCAAACCGGCGGAGAACACATCAGAGACACCCCTTGTTCATGACCATTGGTTCTGCTCTCAGGCGGACGAGGTCGCGAGAGAGACCGCCATTTTCCTCATACGTCTACATGCATACAACAGTGCCTCGGTGGATATCTGGAGGCTACAGCTCAAGCGTGTCATCACGCGTTGTTGCTATTGCGTAAGGGGGCTGCATGAGGCAGAGACAATGTCTAAGCATACGTGAGTTTCATCGTGTATGACTGGCAACTAGCGAAGCGCCTGACCCCTCCTTACCTGCAGGTACTTCGCTGCTTTCGGGCAACAAATCCTTCAGAACTTCTATGTCAGCTTTCACAAGTTCCTCACTGATACAGCGGTAGAAGCCCTGGCGGAGAAGGGGTTCATTGCCTCTGACACAAGTGATTCAAGTCGTACTCTAGCTGAAGCTCCCCCCGCCGTCACGTTCCTGGTCTTGACATACCTACACATGTTGCAAGATTCTCGAATTGTCGCCCTCCTACACTCATTCTGTCCTCGAGCTCCAGTCAAATCTTGGCCTTCCGACATACCACCGCCGGTTCTGCTTGCTCTCCTGTTTGACGAGACGGCTGAGGTTCGGTCATGGGCCCAGAAGCAGTCCACGCTATGCGAAGTTGCCCCAATCCCAATGGAGAACTTCCTTCCGACATATTCGACTGTCCTGAAGGCTGCAGCTGATTCGATTGCATCCTCTCGCCCTCTAAGCGACTCTTTCGGATCAGATTACAAGCTTTCCTTCGTGACCGACGTCCCTTCACGATGGTCAAGTCTCACAACCCTCTTGCGCTTCATCCCTGTGGAACTCTTCCGGTCGAGCAAATCGTTTGACCTGGACGTCCGCCGCATCGTCATAGGTCATTTGCACGACATCGGAGAACGTCAGCTATTTCCTCTTAACTTTATTTCGACTCGCTGACCCTCTCCGCTATCTATACCTCCATACCGTCTCTACACTATCAATAGATTTCATAGACATCCTGAAGTGCTTCGTAATCGTCCTGCGGCGTATGGGACCGGACGTATGGCAGGACGAAGGTCCCGAGTACGCGCATGTGGTGTTCAACTCCATCAAAGACAACACGCGTTTCGCGGACGTCCTATGCAATCTCTCTGCGCCGGTGCCGAAAGACGACTGGCAACTCAAGTGGATAGAGGTTTACGCGAACACTGTGGGCAAGCTCCCCGTGTTCAAGGACATCCTCCCTTCCGTCTTGCAATTCCTTTGCGAAGAACTTCAGCACGAGCGTTTCAAGGCCGTTCGTCCAAATGCTATGAGCATTGCATCCAGGGTGCGTCATCTCGCGTCATCTCTATGGTCAATAGTTGACGGAAGCTGGGATAGCTGCTGGTCGCGGTCCTCGCGCAGCAAGGCAAGGACGGGACCACTAAGCAAGAACTCGCCCTCGATCTCTTGACAGTCCACGCTAGCGCTTTCGTCAACGTCGCGTTTGGGCGGTCGTACACGGAGGATATTTGGGCAGATTCCAGGAAGCAGGCGGGCAGGCTGATCAAGCAGGCTCTTCTGACGGACATCCGAAGGATGAGCTCTGCAATCACCCAGCTGTGTTCCACGAACGACTCCAGCACTTCAAGTGTCCCGCGCTCCTTGATCCACGAGCAAGTGTGGAAGAATGTCTACGAAGGCATCGTTGGGGGCGACTCCGACGCGGTCGCACTTCTGCTGGCGGTTCTCTCCCAGATCTCCCACGTAGACGACCTGAAGCCAGTCGCGTTCGAGGAAGCATTCAAGAAATCTAAGTCCCCTAGCACATCACAAGCCTCCCTCGTCGCGGTGAACAGTGCACTCGCTGTTCTCCGCAACGGCTTCCGAGACGTCGTCAATCGCTATACCGACCTGAGCCCCGGGTCTGCTGCGATAGAGCTTCTTGGGCGAGAAGACGCTGTCAAGCATGTCGTTGCCCTCATGTTCTCCCCCGTAGAAACCCTTCAAGAGGCTGCGCAGGGTCTTGTCGCTTTGGCGTACGACGTCGACGGTCGTCTCGACTGTTTCCGTGCACTTTTGGAACACTTCCCGGATGCCGCGCTGAGCGGGATTAACGACGTCCTGGGCGCATATATCCAATATGCGAAGATCGTCCCGGAGGCGTGCTACCTGTCTCAGGCTCTCGCGCGCTGCCTCACCGACATCATCGAGGCTATGTGTTCCAGCCCATCTGGTCTCCTTCTGCAAGCTTCGTTCGTCAAGACGGCCGCGTCTACGCTCGAGGACAAGATACCGAAGTGGTGGCACGCCATGACGGAGGCACTATGCGTCATCTTCGCCTACACGCCTCGCTGGGCGCGCTTTTTCGAGAACGAGGAGATGGTGCTCTGGATGCGCGACGCGCTCATCTTCGGGCGAGACCTCCTGGCGCAGCGCAGGATCCTGGAGACGGGCACGCTCGCTCGCTCGCAGAAGGGGGCGGGCTCGAGCGCGAAGCTGACGAACGTGGGCAAGAAGATGGTCGACGACCTGCAGCAGGTGCTCTTCGAGCTCACGAAGTGGCTGCGCCTCACGGACGAGGAGCTGCTGCACCAGTCCTTTGCGCTCCTGGAGACGCTGCTCGAGTGCTTCCGCCAGACGGAGACGCGCCCCCGCGCGGATACGTTCCAGCGCATACAGCGGCACATCGACGACGCGCGCAAGAACGACCCGAACCGCATGAAGTCGCGTCTGGACTCGACGCGCTTGGTGCGCCTCGAGGAGGCTGTCGGTGCATTCGATGAGGACAATGAGGAGATCCAGATCATCTCCCACATCAAGCCCTCGAAGCCGAAGAAGACTGCTAAAGTCAAGGAGGAGCAGAAGGCTGCGCCTAGACATATCTTGAAGGCAGGGCCGTCCAAGGATATCCAGCTAAAGGACAGCGGCCGCAAGGGCAAACCGGGCATCACGAGCTATTTCTCCCTGAACGACGAGAAAAAACCTGCCGCAGCCTCGTCGGCTTCACGCTATGGAGTCCCCTCCGTCAGCGGCCGCTCTGTCTCTTCGGCGGGTCCGTCAAGAGTAGCCAAGCCACTCATCAAGGACGAGAGATCATCAGCGAAAGCGAATTCCACCTCCTCGCGCGCGACGTCTCCCAGCAGTAGCGAAAACGAACAGAGCGAGGACGATGAAGACGAGGGCCCGAAGGGTTTGGCGGCTCTATCGAAACTGCAGAGGACCCCCGCGATCAAGCAGCCCACTGAGCGACGACAGGTCAAGATGCTCGATATGCCGATAGAGGGCCGAGGCATCAAGTTCGACCGACTGCAGAAGCGCGACGACGCTCGCCGCACCCACATGCGCCTCAAGCCAGATGTCTCTGGCCTACATCGCACGCTGCTCTCGTGGAACTATGAGCATTCGGGCCCCGAGCCACCATGGGATAGGCCGAAGCTGCTGCCGGTCCCGGACCGCTTCAGAGACTACGCTCACTTCCGCAGCGTATTCGAGCCCATCCTCCTCCTCGAGTGCTGGAATCAACTCCAGGAGTCCAAAGAGACTACGCAAGAGTCCAACGACGTCCGAATCAACAATCGTCAATACACCGACCAGTATATGGACATTGACATCTCGTTCGAAGGCAGCGTTTCGAAGGATTGGAATCTCTCGGATATGGACATCGTCCTATTCACGCATCCTGGTTCCAAACGTCGGGTCATGGGGAAGACGCAAACCTACCGTTCCTCGTACATGGGCATCCAAGCTACCGTACGTTTCCTTGTTCAGGGTGCAGACCCAGGGTTGCAAGTCGGCACTGTGTGGTCTTTGAGCAAGGTCCTCAGGTTAGTAATCTGCATTTTGATACGTGTGATATCGAGCTCGCGCCTTACCTACCCACAGTCTATCGACACTCATCCGCGAGTACGCCTCCCTCATGGCCCTTCCGCACTACGACCTCCTCGACAGCGTGCTTCACGCGCAATTATCACGACCTTCGAGGTTCGATTCCGGGGAGGTCCAGAGAGTCATGACCACGTACAAAGTGAATGAACCCCAAGCCAACGCCATCATCAAGTCGCTTGCCACTGAGGGCTTCGCACTGATTCAGGGGTGAGTGATTTCTGTTATTCAACTTGTGTCGTTCCTCAACTCGCGGCAGACCTCCGGGTACCGGTAAGACGTCGACAATTTGTGGGCTGGTTCAACTGTACCTCGCGCGACGACCAAAGACGTCCTCGGTCATCCATCCTGGTCGTCCTGCCGAGCGGGAGCTTCCCAAGAAGATCCTGCTTTGCGCTCCCAGTAACGCTGCCATCGACGAGATCGCATTCCGTCTAAAGGAGGGCGTGTCAGGTGCGGGACATAGGGCGGAGCACCCGAAGGTGGTTCGGATTGGTGCGCTCAAAAGCATGAACCTCAGCGTCCGGGATGTGTCTATGGAGTACCTCATCGACCAAAAACTCAACACTGATCCGGGGTTGAAGAACTCCAAGGAGGCTGGCACCGAACTGTCCCGGGTGCGCTCTGAGCTCGAGGCCGTCAAACGACAACGGCAGGAGAAGTTGGATGAGCTTGCGACGATTCAAGACAACGCATCTAAGACGCTCACGTTGGAGGAGGACGTCAAACGGTTGAACAGGCAGAAGGCGATGCTGACACACCAGCTCGACAAGGTGAAGGACAAGCAAAAGTCCGACTACCGCACCCTCGACGCTACTCGGCGACGGTTCCGGAATGAGGTGCTGCAGGAGGCGGACGTGATTTGCAGTACTCTCTCTGCCTCCGCGTACGAGTACCTGGAGTCCTTCGACTTCGAGCTCGTGATCATCGATGAAGCTGCCCAGGCTATCGAGCTCAGCTCGCTCATACCGATGAAGTACAAGTGTCGGACGTGCATCATGGTTGGAGGTCAGTCGCTTTCCTTTGCTGATTTCGTGGCTATATGCTGATATAACGGGTTCGTAGATCCTCAGCAACTACCCCCGACGGTCAAATCTCAGGAGGTAGGTATTATTTTGCTCTTCTTTCGTTTCAAGCCACCGAACCCCTCTGTCAGGCGTGCAAACTTGGCTACGACCAGTCGTTATTCGTCAGGCTGCAGAGGAGTCAGCCGGAAGCAGTACATCTGCTCAGGTGCGTCCACTGTCCCACGTCACTTTGAGACACGTGTTTATGCATTATGCATGATGGTGTAGCATCCAATACCGTATGCACCCCGATATCAGCCAATTACCGAGCAACCTGTTCTACGGCGGACGCCTGCTGGACGGTCCCGACATGGCAGAGAAGACCAAACGTGCATGGCAAACGCACCCGAAGTTCGGCACCTACCGCTTCTTCAACGTGCAAGCTGGCGTGGAGGAAAGCGGCATGGGGCACTCGCTAGTCAATCGCGCCGAGGCTCAGGTCGCGGTAGCGCTCTACAACCGGCTGTGCAAGGAGTTCTCGTCCGCCAACATGGACTTCAAAGTTGGCGTCATTTCTATGTATCGCGGTCAGATCATGGAGCTGCGGCGAGCTTTCCAACAACGGTTCGGGGAGGAAGTCTTGAGCATGGTCGACTTCAACACGGTCGATGGCTTCCAGGGACAAGAGAAGGACATCATCATCTTGTCTTGTGTCCGTGCTGGACCGGGTCTGCAGACTGTCGGTTTCTTGCGAGGTTGGCTGTCCTTTCGAATCTTATCCGTATATCGGATCGGTATCTGACATGATTTTAGATGTACGTCGTATGAACGTTGCCCTGACCCGAGCGAAAGCATCTCTGTTCGTTCTCGGTCACGCCCCCACACTAGAACGCAGTGACGAGACTTGGCGAAAGATTGTGGAGAACGCGCGCTCAAGGTCTAGTCTCGTCGATGTATGTTCTCTCCATAGTTGTACACCGTGCAGCGCTGATTTGGATGGTCGACAAGGTCGATGCTGCATACTTCACAGCGCCCATAACCGCATCACAAAACAAACCGCCTCCACAGCCCAAGCAGGCGAAGCCCGTGTCAAAGCCCCCGTCAAATCTTTCACCTGCTGTTCCAACGGATCTCGTTACTCCCCGCGAGCTCAAGGCGCTTGCGAATCGTCCCAACGGCAACGCTTCGACTCCGAACGGCGCTCCCACATCGCGCAAGGCGTCCGTCGCGGGACCATCAACCGCAGTGTCTTCAGAAGATGCGCAAGTGGGCCAGAAGCGGAAAGCGGAGGAGGCACCGAAGGAGGACCCCTCACGTCCAAACGGCGCTCCCGGGCCAGGACCGAAGCCGCGCCCAAAGCCTCCCTTGGTCAAACGTCCCAAACAGGGCCCGAGCCTGTTCATACCAAAGAAGGTACGCCGCTGTAAAGTTTCGCAAGATGTTGCCAGTGCGCTCATGCTGCCGCGCAGCGCCCTGCCCCATGACACAATCCATCCGTCTGTCAGTTTCGTAGATACACCATCACGCCTCTCGGTCTTCGCGGGCCTCGCTGGGACACGTTCACACTCTTGCATCACCCTCACGCACGCACTCGCTGTAACTTATTCTGCACATTACATCGCTTGGATATCCCTACATTCCCGTATAATACATATCGTACATACAGAGACACCCCTGCATTATACACCGCATTATACAACCCTTGTAGGTCCTTGTGGTGGTGAGCGCGCCACTGATGCTCGACGTTGGGCGCAGACCTCAAACTTCGCCACGACTGCAAGAGCCCCTGGCGTGTGGTCCCCTCGACATACACAACCACTATTTCTCAGGCTTGTGCCGTCGCTGACTCGGAGATCCCACCGCCTTTTCCCATTATCATGAATGCCAAGCCGCCGGAGCCCTCTGGCGCGAGACTCGCACATATCACGGTGGTATTACTTACTTCGTGCCATAAGGTGGGCAACTAGACATCTAACCTCATATAGTGTGCATTATGATTGAGTAGATCATCACTTATGATTTGGAGGAAAGCATGCGTGCATCGGCGTAGTACATACCACCTGCGGAAGTCGAGATGCGGCAGTGCTTAATTTGCCACAATTTGCATCATTCAATCTCGACCAGAAAATGATGCATGGCACATTGTACGCTCATGATCACACTCCGCCTCGGGCGCGTCAGTATGACCAATTCCTAACGCCGAACGCAACATGTATCGCGCCGCGGCGCGGCGAGTACAGTCCCAACCGTGGCTCGGACGGCCAGGAACTGAACCACTCGGACAGCACACATCAAGCTGAGGCTTCTTCTTTCCAATTTCTTCTATCAAATGCGAAGTGCTAGTTACATGCAGGGGTACGGCGCTCGTGCGCATGTTACGTGCACATGTGTATCCTCATGTCGGGCCCCGTCCAGCGGAGCATCCGAGCATGCCCCTGCTATCTACGGCGACGCGACTCGAGGAGATCGCCCACTGCTCAAGCTTCAAGCCTACACCCAAACCTAAACCCAGTGAAAAAGAGAGGTACGACGTCCAGACCGATCACTGGGACGACGCGGACGCGGTGAACGCGTTGTAGTTGAACGCGGACGGGTTCGGGTTGAACGTGTAGTCCGCGGGCTTGAGGTCAATGACGGTCTGCCCGTTGCGCACGAGCGTGCCGTGCATGAACCCGCCGGGCGTGAGGTCGAGCGAGAGCTTGTTCACGCCCGCGGTGACGGGGAACGTCTGCGTCGTCGTGTCCGACGTCGCGAGCGTCAGCTGCCCGTCTGCGGTGGCGAGCACGACTGCCCACAGCTTGTCCTGGAACTGCGAGCACGAACGAGTGTTAGTTGATAGGTATGAGGAAGGAAGGGGAGGGGATGGGGGACGTACGAGCTGGAAGTCCTTGGGCGCGCCGACGGGGTCGTTGGGGGTCGCGTTCTTCGGGTGCGGGCGTGCCCACATGACGAGCTGGTCCTTGGTGATCGGCGGCGCCTGGCCCGTCTTGAACTGCGTCGCGAAGTAGTTGGTAAGGTCGAGGAAGCCTGCGGAGGGTAACATTGATGGTCAGCACGGTGCCTGCCTGATCGACAGATCGCGAGCCGCGGACGCACCCTGGTGGTCGAAGCCGTTCACCCACGCCTCCGAGCCAGGGGGCAGCTGGCCGTGGTTGTTCGGCCCGATGTAATGCGACTCGCCAAAGTCGTTCCAGGTGACGATCTCGACGAGCGACACCTTGTCGCGGTTCGCGATCACGTTCTCCCAGCGCGAGACCCAGAGGTGCTCGTCGCCGTCGAAGACGAAGTTCTTGTTGAACGTGTCCGCGCCGAAGTGCGTGAAGAACCAGGGCGCGACCGCGGCCATGTACGTCTGCGCGCTGCCCTGCACGGTCGCGAGCTGCGTGATGTGCTGGTCGTCGGTGTCGAACGAGCCGATGAACTTCTGAAGCTGCGTGGTGCCTGCGGCGTCGACCGCGTTCAGGTTCACCCCGGGGAGGAGCTGGGGGGCCTGGGCCGCTGAGAGGGTCAGGGGCCATCCCGAGTTGAACTGTTCGCAGCTCGTCAGAAGATGGCTTTCCAACCTAGCCGAAGAGACGCACGTTGAAGTCACCGTCCATGACACCGGTGAAGGTGTTGAACGTGGCGGGGTCGATGAAGAACGACGGCACGAAGTGGACCTTGCCGGTCGTCTCCGGGTGCTGGGTGAACTGCGTCCGCCAGCCACTGGGGGCGTCGGCTTGCCCAAACGTGCAAGCCTCGCCGGCGAAGGTAGAGACGAACGCCTTGCCATCAACCTGGAGTTGTGACGGGCTGGTAGCGAACTGCATTGTGAGGTCGCGGAGCTTCGTCGCATCGTCTGCAGTAGTGCAAGGAAAGGAGCTGAATTGAACTGTTAGCTTATACAGCGCCAACGCTAGCAACAACAGGCGTACCTCATGTCGAGCGAGAAGAACAACTTGAACTTCAGTGCCTCTGCAGCCTGGTAGCTATGACGCGTGTTAATAACCGATAGGCGTAGAGGGGAATTAAACCTACGCATTCTGTGCCTGGGTGGTGGTGAAGGGGTCATTGCCGACGTTGAGTGCGAAGCCATCAATGCCGTTGGCCTGGGCCAGTGTCATGTCGGACGTCCAGTCGTCGACAGTGAACGCGGCAGTGAGGCCGACAATGTGGTGTGCCACGACGACCTTGGGGACGCCAGACTGGCGGGCGACCTTGAGCGGTGCGGCATCAACAAATGCGGCAGCGGCAAGGAGGCCGAAGGAAGAGAGGGCGGATCTGAAATGCATGAGTGCGGCGGGAGTTTGTCGTAATGAGCGTGATTAGGTGTGTGAGGCGGAAGACGGCTAGCGTCGGAAGGAAGGGAATAAGCTTAGAAAGAAGGAAGAAGACGTGCAGGAGAACGTTAGCAGCGCAGCTACCACGGACGGGGTGCGTCGGTGCGCCCCCGCCAGGCTTTATACGGCGCAGACAATACGGGGCGTGCAACAATGATACCGAGGCGCAGACGCTGGCCTCGAGCCGAGGCGCACATCATGAGGATCATCAGGCGGACGTATATGGCCACAGCATCGCGGTTGATTCGCCCTGAGACGGAGTTGTATTGTTCTTCGTTCTTGTCCCCTTTGGGCTGTTTGCACTCCTTCCTGATCGCAAACACGCACAACTGCCTTATCCGGAACGGGCGCTACCCGCTTGACGACCTGCGCGGGCGCCTGTGATGCTCGCCTGCGAAGGGCTGCGCCAGGTTTTGATACGCCTCCTCGCGGTCCGCAAAACATGACTGATGTCTGCGGGCGTTGCTGTTGCGCACCATCTCTCCTGGAAACTAATATGCAGTTAACATCGGTCGGAGGCTGTACGGCTCGGCGGCTGGCAACTCACTGCGTCCAGAGCAGACTCGGCCATGATCCGAGCCCCATCTGTAAATCCTATGGCTCGGACGAGGCGAACAACAAGGAGCTCGCGTCGTGTTTGAGCCGCGTGGTGAGCTCACGGAGCAGAGGGGGCCGTTCTTGTTCTATCGGGACATGTCGTCCCCTTTTCTGGAGTCCGGACGTTGTTGTTGATAGTTGCATGACGTTTCGGCTGTACGTCTCGTAATCATGTGAGCGCGATAAACAAGTCTGCGTAATGAGAGGGTGAACAATCTGAAGCCATGGTGGACGTTAGAGGCAGAGAAGGGCAGAGATGCTTGAACTCTCGGAGTCGTTCTGTTACGCACGTGTCTCTCGTCCCTCCGTTCCGGCGCCCGATCCGGATCACAGTGGTACTGACGCGTCCCATGTATCCGCGCGTCCGCCTGGGGACGCGTCTCTCTCTCTTGATCATTCCACATACCGCGTAACCTCCCCCTTCTTCAGCGTATAGACACAATATGGCGGCAGAGCCTCGCCCACGGCGACGCAGCATGACAGATGCGTTCAACATCATCCGCGACCCCGGCGCTGCAGCGGCCGCGCGGGGCGATCTGATGAGCATGCTTGAGCGGAATCGGTAAACCTGACCTGCCACGACCTGCCACCTACGCTGACCACCATTTTGAAACGCGCACCGTCAGCGAGCGCGAGGCACAGCTCGACGCGTTCGCCGCTTCGCTGCCCAAACTCACGGAACGCGATCTCGCGGCGCTCGGCCAGTCCGGTACGTCCCTTACGCTCCCCCGCACCGCCGAATATGTCCTGACGCTGACGCTGATCTATTCGTATAGATGGGAATTGTCCGATCTGCCTCACGTCCCTCCTCGCACTCCTGTCCGAGGAGGAGATGGCGCTCGCGATGGACTCCCCTGCGCACCCCGTCGAGGAGCTGGGCGTGACCCAACTTCCCCCGCCGTGCGGACATGTCTTTTGTCGCAAAGAGTTGAGCACTGGCCGCGTCGCCTCATGCGCCGTTCTCCGTGCATAGCACACTGCTGACTTGAAATCCTTTCACGCCGCCCGTAGTATCCGCGGCTGGCTGTATCAAGGGGTGAGTCCGGCTTACCTGGGTACTTTAAGAACGCCCGGGCTTGTCGTATTCCGTATACCATGTGCTGACGCATCGTGTGGTCGTAACAGAACACGACCTGTCCAACCTGTCGTCGCCCCTTCATCGCCCCGGGAAGCGATGAGGACGCCAGCGTCTCTCGGGAGGCAGCGCTCCTGGACGACCTCCTCAGCGGCGCGCTCGCACGGCCCATCCGTTTCGACGAGCACTTCCCCTTCGACGTCTTTCCCGGCATGCAGGGGCGGCCGCGTGATTCAGCGCAGCAGCCCGTGGACGATTCACGTGGACCAGACGAGCCGCGGGAGGCGCATTTCGATTACGACGACGACAGGAGCGCGTACTCGGGGATGTACTCTTGATTTCGTGCCCGCGGCGAGGCGGCGTCCTCTTCATTCTCATCTTTGGATTTTTGGGACGGGGGGCTGTGGTGCCTAGAGACACTGCGGCCTGCAGTTTGAGTTCGATGTACTTGTATCTATCTGTCATGTCCACAACACGGGGGCTGGATGCCAAGAGCAGCAGCAAAGCTCTACGGTGTAGTTTGCGTTCCTGAGGCACATCGTTGCGCGTATAGCCTACTACACGGGCCCGCGCAGGCTCTAGATGTCTACAGTACCCCAATATGGTCAAGTTGGACGCAGTTGACTCACGGCCATCTTCTGACGGTTCAAAAATTCCCCGAGACGCGCATATCATACCAAACGCATTTATATGATGATATTGAGATTGTTTTCTTGCGAGGTGGACCGTTTGCACATGCTACGCCGCAAATGCTTTACTGACTGCAGCGGGCGCCTATATCATATTCGGCCCGCCGAGAATGTGCGAGACGGAGCGGCTCCTCTTTCCGCGAGCTCCTAGTGAGAGCATCGACCCAGCATGAACTCGCCCCTCTGCCCTCCGCTCCATCTGAACCTCAGCGAACGACATGACCACCTTCACGCCCGACCGATCGCTCCTGAATCCGAAGTTCGACGGCTACAAGTTCTCACCGCTGGATTACGATGAGGTCACCACACACCACCCCCTCGCGAACAGGCTCTCGCAGACGAACGTCTCCGGCCGCGCGCCGCTGTCCTTCCAGGAGGTGCAGAGCCGCGTGCTGCACAACCACCTTGCCCTCTGCAGCGGGTCGCGGCGCGCGGCATATGTGGACGCAGAGCTCAGGGTTGTAGTGGTCGATCTCGACGAGGTGAGTATTGGCGTTATTGGCATTCCCCCCGGACGTCGGAGCGCAGGACGCACGCTGACACCGGGATGTTTGCCGCGAAAGTAGACCACGCTCGCGCCGACGTTCAGTGTCGTGTGTGAACTGCCTAGGCCGATTCAGTCCGCCGCGGCGGAAACGCTACAACGCGAATACCCGTCCACCGCGTTCGTGGACGGGACCTCGCTCCTGGTCGCCGACGGGTATGGCGCGCTATATGCTCTCCGACTGAACGATTCTGGCGCGGCCGAGCTTCTCGCCTCCTACGAGCTCTCTATACCGCCCGCGTACGAATCCGCGCACCCCTCGGTGCCCTTCCGACTGCACCAAGCGGTGTCCCCCGATGGCCAGAACATTCTCGCCGTGCTCTCTTCAAAGCATTATCCCGTGAACGTTCCCGAGCCCCCCACGCACTCTCACAAAGTACCTCCGGTCACGTTCGATATCTGGGGCGTCCAGATCGCGCTCCCTATCGCGCCGTCGCCCGACGCGCAACCTCTACAAGTCTCATGGCACAGACGCGGGGACGACGTCCCACTCTACACCGCGTACGACGCATCCCGGCAGGCCTTCCTCTTCGTCGGGAGCTCGCCGTACCTCCCGCTCACCGTCGCGCCCGCGCCCGCGTACGAACCTTCCGCAGACGAGCTCGCGCCGATCCCGCGCGCAGGCGAGAACCTCGACGGCACCTCTGGACCCGCAGCCTCCGACGTACCCAAGCCTCCGCCGTACTCCTGGACGCAGACAGAGGACACAGTGACGCTCGCGATCCCGCTCCCCTCAGACACGCCCAAAGAGCGCATCAAAATCGTCTTCTCCCCGCGCACGCTCACCGTGCTCGTCGAGGACTCCGCCGACGCCCCCATCCCGATCCCGCGCTTCTCCCTCACGCAGCTCTGGGACGGCATCCAGCCCAGCACGAGCATGTGGACGTTCGACCGCGCCGCGACGGGCACGTACGGCATGCTCGCGCTGCACCTCGACAAGGCGCACGAGGGCACGCGCTGGCCGCAGGTCTTCTCCGCCTCCTCCAACGCCGAGGAGGTCCCGGAGACGCTCGACCCGAGCGAGCTGTACGCGATCCGCGAGTCGCTCGAGAAGTACACGGCGGCGCTGCGCGAGGGCCCGGACGCGAGCGGGCTGGGCGTGGGCGTGCCGAGCCTGGGGCAGGGCGAGCGCGACGACGAGGTCGACCTCACTATCGGCAAGGGCGCGTGCACGACGTGGGTGGGCGTGGACGGCGCGCACCGCGCGGACGACGCGGCGCTGCAGGTGCTCGCGACGCCGTTCCCGGGCGCGGCGGGCGTCTTTCCGCCCTCGCTCGTCGCGAAGAACGGGCTCGACGGCGTCGTGTATACCTTGCGGGACGGAAGCGGGAGCGGTTTGGAGGAGTCGCCTGCGTGGGCGCACACGGGGACGTACTCTGCGCTGGCGTTTGTGCTTGCGTCGAAGCGGGACACGCGCTTCGTGCACCACGTCGCGCACGACGCTGTGTTCGCGTTCGAGAGCGGTACGCAGGACCTCGGCGGGAACGTTTACATCTACCGCGGCGTGGGCCCGAGGGAGAACTGGGCGAAGCAGACGGTGTTGAAAGTCGGCGGCGGGGTGGCTGGGGCTCTCCTGGGTGTCGGGCTGATGAAGGTGCGGAGCAAGGTGATCGTTCTGTGCCTCTGCGAAGGGGAGTTGGTGGTTTTGCACGAGGTGTTGTGAACGCCGCCGCCGTCCATCGCATCATTCGTACTGGGCTATAACCAAGAGAATCAAGAGTAGCATTTACACATGCAAGAGCACAAGCCTAGTATGATACAAGATGTATAACATGTCAAAAGTACGACAGCACAATCACAACATTCCAAGAACTACAAGAGCAGAAGCGTCACGGTCCAGCCGACGGGTATGTCAGTCCATTCCAACTCAATCTTGACTCTGTCCAACCTCGATTCGGCCTTCCCTTGTCGCAGGACCAGCAGCGTGAGGGGGACCTCGAGGTCTGCCCAATGTTGATACGCCTGGTAGTCCGAGCTTCAGCGCTTCATCGCCGACCCTGCCCACTCTGCGAGCAGCGCGTGCACGTCGGGCTGCGGGGCGGCCGCGGGTTGAGCCGCTTGCGCCGCCGCCGCAATCGAGAGCTTACGCCCAGCGAGCGCAACGTTCGTCGTGGGTGGGATGGCGGCGGCCACAGTCGGCTTCTCAGGCAGGGCCTTCCGCGTGGGGGGACTCTTCGAGCGTGACGGCGGGCCCTCTGTGTTGTCCGACCACGCGTTGTCGTCTTCTTCGTCTTCGTCCTCGCTGTCGGAGTCCTTCGGCCGCCGGATGAGGGGCCAGCCGCTCTGCGTGAGCGGGATGGCCGTCGCCGTGCCTTTCTTTGCGCGTCTCGTGGGCGCAGGCGACGACTCGTCGTTGCTGCTATCGCCGTCTTCCTTGCCGAAGTGCTTGGGCTGCTCCCATTCAGACAGGTCGAGGTTGAGGGTGCCTTGTCTGCGAGGGATGGGCGGTTGGTCCGGCAGACGCTGGTCAATGTTGCATATGAGAATCGTGTAGTCTTGGAGCGGGGTAGAGATGCACATGCATACCTTCAGCGAGTACTTGCACACTTGAAATCCGCTCTTGCCGACATCCATCCATGCCTGGCGCGAGCCGAGTCAGCACACAAGTTAATTCGTATCACGGGCAAAAATGTGCATACGCTTTCGACGATGTAGAGCCCGTCATAACGATATCCCTCCACAGGCGCAAAGTCGGAGCTGGACTTGTACCCACGTACTACGCGTACGGGTTTCTTCGTTTGCGCAGAGACCTGTTGAAATATCAGCATCGTTCGGCACTGTAAAAAGGCTTGATACCTACCCGGAGGGACATGTTACGCGCATTGTCCCAACTTTGGTCGCATGTCTGCGGGCCTTCGCGCGGCTACACAAACAAAATCAAGTGAGCAGGGAGATGCCCGTACGTCTATCGAGAGGCTGGGTACGCACCTTTTCACCATCCTTGCGGTCTCGGCCTCCACAGCCGGTGTATGTGCTGTGAATGGTGCTCTGTCAGCTTCTGTGTCGAGTCACGACACACGGCAGGCCCAGTACGTAATGATAGATTATCGCCGGTTGTCAAAGCGAAAAAGCGCGCCCACCCACAAAGCAATCTCTAAAGCGCATCAGGTGTGGGCGTGCGTGGCAGTAGACAAGAGGGGGCAGGCAGGGGTAAGGGCAGGGGGGGGGTAGGTGTAGCTACTAGTTGTAGCGCATGGAGCCGAGGCGCCGCGACCACTCTCCCACTCGCGGGGGGGAGGCGCACAGGAGCAGCCTTGCCATTGTTTGAAAAGTAGGGGAAAGTTTTGTACTCACAATTTGTATCCTTCATCTCTGTCGTCCTCATACCCGCCGGAGAGGACTACGCTGTAACAACCCTCGTGCTTATTCCCGTAGATGCCCGCAAGGATGCCCGAGTGCACGGAGGCATGGTGCAGGAAAAGCCTGTTCCGTTCGCGCACGACGCACCGTTTCGTCCGAGGGGTGTGTAGACGGCGCGGCAGGGAGCGTTGGTCGCGATGAAGTGATCGGATGACGCGAGGTGAGTGCACTGTACTTCGCTGCGATCTCAGATCAGGACGCACCTATTCTCGAATGTGGAGTTTACGGGAACGCCTGGAATATCTCCGAAGACGTTGCTGCGGTCATCACGGAGCAGGACAGCGGGAATTCGCGCATGAGCGTCAGATGTGGTCGTCGTTCATTAAAGCGTGCAGCGGTGCCAATTAGCTCAGTTGAAAAGTGATTGATGGTTAGTTCAACTTACGCAGGTTGAGTGCGCTTGATGGATGGCTTGCTGTTAAACCCCATCTCTGTGAGATTTTGGTGGTCCAAATTCAAGGGGAAGAGGTGTGAACTGCCGCGACGATCGAGCGGGAGAGGTGATTATGAACAATGAGTAAGGTCCACAGACGCCCACCGTCGATCGGTGTTGTTCACGCAGACGCCCGTTGTGGCGTCGGCGCTCGATCCAAGATACCGGAAGCGCGCAAGTCTGGAAGTGCAGATATCCAAACTGGGCGATTCTACTGAACGCCCCAGGTTGCTTAGGCTTGCACACCCGACCGCGACGCATATTACGCCGTGTCCCGCCTCTACACAGGTTAAGGAAATCAGCTGACCTGACTTTATATCGAAATCCTGGCACAGTAACTTATTAGATACTTGAGATTACATTGAGGTCTATACCCGGCGTCGAGAACTCCTTTCCAGAATCCTGCACGAGATCACATGTCATATAGCAGCAGTGGACCAATACAGTTGAGCGCTACATCATCTATCCAGCTCGTCATGCATGTACAAACGGAGACGCGGGGGCGGGGCACGGGGTAATCGACCGAACGGGGATACGTACAGGGCACATCAACTATGGACTATGAAGACACCAATGATTGCTTGGGAGGTACTGGGAGTCGCAAAACGAGAACGGATGTGGGCTAGTCCGATCTGTGATAGATATCGACATGGAATGAAGAGAAGAATGCCCGGGGCAGAAATGAGAGAAGAGGTACCGAGACTACTAGCAAGGGATGTCATGACATGATACAAACACCGGTGGATTAATACACTGCATATACACTACCCTAAACCTTCAGCGGGCTCTCGCTCGCGTCCAACAGACCCTCCGCCTTGACCGCCGCGCTCGGCGCATCGCCGTCGGGGAGCGCCTTCAGCTGCTTCGGCGTCGCGTCTCCATTGATTGGTGGGGTCGGCGGCGGTGGGGGTGCCTCACCATCTGTTGAGGACCCGTTGGCAGCCGTATACGTCGGCGACTCCGGGTCGCTTGGGTGCTCGCCGTCGGCGTGCTCCTCATGCTCCTCGGACTCGATCTCGTCCTCCTCCATGTCGCCCATCTCGATGTCGTTGTCGCTGAATGCGCCCATCGCGTCGAGCTCTTGCAGCTGGTCTCGCAGGCTCTTCGTCATGTCGAGCTGGATGGTGCGCCCACCAAAGCCAAAGCCTGCATTGCTGATGAGCGATCGCGCATTGCCGCCGTGGCTCTCCGCATCGTCGTCGTCGCTGTCGTCATCGTCGTCATCGTCTGGTGCCGTAGGAAGTGTGAGCGAACTGTCGCCCCCAAGGATGCTGGCAAGCCCGCCAAAAAGAGAATTCGAACCCTCGTTTGTGTCGCCGCTGCCTGCCCGCTCGCGTGCCTCACGCTCCTGCCGCTCCCGTCGGCGCTGTTCATAGGCCTCTCGCTTCACCTTGAACGACATGAGTCGGCTTGTTGAGTAGAGTTGCGGGATCGTCTCCGGGGTTTGGTATCCATATTTGCTCTTCACCCGATCTGTTACCCACTGGTACCACTCCTCTTCGGTCCGGCCGTGAAGCAGAGCGATGACCATGACCGTCATGTTGTCGCAACCGATGCCTGCGCCAGTAGTGGTGTCGGGCGCCAGACACAGCTCGCAGATCGCTTCGCACAGTTCCGGTAGTTTGCGCCCCTGAGCGATAAGGAGTCGCACGACGTTCACGGCCTGTTGTGATGTCAAGCAGTCCCAGATGCCTGATGATGGCGTCAGTCGGAGGAGCACGTGTTAAGAAGTAGGGCCATACCGTCGCAAGCGATGATGATAAACTCGTCCTCCTCAGTGATCTGGTGCTCAATGACCTCAGGATCGCTGGTGATGATTTGAGCCTCGGGACGCAAGGACGGATTCTTCTTGTAGTCGAAGTCGCCCAACGCCCTGGCCAGCGCGAGATTGCCTGTTATGAGAGCTTCAGTCATAGGAACACGCATAGAGCTAGCCACTAACCGTTTACGCGGCCGTACTCGATGTATCCGCCAGCTGCCACAATGCGGTTCTTCTCCACTACCAGCGATATTTGAGCAAATCGGAGGAAAGGATAAAAATAGTACACACCCTCGTTTTGCGGTTTGTGGTCATAGCTGAGCTGTTCGGCCATGCCCTTGACGCTGATCACCGACCGCGAGTCACCCGCATTGGCCTAATGCACTTGGTCAGGAAGGGGGTTATGTTTCGAGACACGGCACGACACGCACGACGTAGACCTTGCCCTCCTTCGTGACAAGCGCTGCGACCGCAGTGCAGCCAGAGGCATCCCGGGCGAAGTCAGGGTCTAGGGTGGGGGTACGGAGCTGGATCAGACATTGGCTACACGCCGCAGGACGTTTGGGAGGGCTCACTAGATCGAATGTCTTCATCGGTCCCAAGGAACGCGTTCTTTAGCGCGAGCTTGTAATCGTGTTGCTTATATGCCTCGTCCCGGACAAGACGGTGGTGTACGTTCTGCCCTGCATACTTTGCGACCGCCGAGCCTGAATCACGCCCGATGTGAGGAGTGACCACTTGAGGAACGTAGCATCGGACGTACCGCCATGGCCGTCGTATACTGCGAAGAACGTGTTCGCTTCGTCCTCCGATGGTGCGCCGTCCAAGTTGAGGATGGCGGTATGCGCGTCTTCCATAGCTGCACGCAACATCAGCACCTCATCCAACGAGCACAGTCCCCCCGGGAAGGGTAGACACAAGAGCGGTTTGCTTACTTATCCTCCATCCCTGCATCTCCGACACGCCGTACAAGAATTTGCCATTTCCGCCCTGCTGCGTCGTCTTGTCCGTGGCTGTAGAACGGCAGCACAGTCAAAGTTAGGCCCACACCCGCTACCCGCCAGAGCTCTCGAGCGCACCAGGTATAGAGAGGGTTTGACCCTAGACGAGACGAGGACCGGAGTAATTGGTTAGCACATGCCCCACACCCCGCGCGCGCCGAGAAAATCGCCAATCACGCACCATCTTTCACGTCCTTGGGGGGAGAAAAAACACGAGGGTCGTGGGGGGTAGAACGCGACGGCTGGCGGGAGCAGCGGGGGTGAAAGCTGGTGTCTGGAGAAGGGCAGGGAGAGGGTCGTGTGGTGTCTCGAGTCAAGCCGTGCGAGGATCTGTTGACGGCTGTTTGCGGAGCAAAATCTCTAGTAGCAGTCCGCAAAGTGGTGAGTCCCGAAAAGGCAAATTTCCCATCCAAACCGTAAGCGCGGCACCGGCTGCTCCAGAACGCAAGTACAGCCGGCACGCGTCCCGTACAATATTGTCATTGCGATCACACGTCGAGCGGGTCGAGTCCATGGCACGCCCACCGCAATGGTATACAGAGAGCAAACGAACGCGTAGCAATACAAGGTGCGGGCAGAGAGCAACAGATTCGTACAGACACCACCCCGGAGATAAGTAATATAAGATTACGGACCGGTACAACATTGTCGTCACCGCGCGCCGTCCGTCGTACATGTGCGCAAACAGGTACAGCAGCCCGTGCCATATGTCGATCACTTAGTCTTCTTCTTTGCGGACGTCGCTTTCCCAATACTCCGACCAGAGCCGCCGCGCGGCACGCTCTGCTCGCGTCGCCCGGGGGGGCCTGGTGTCCGTGCTCGTGGTGGTGACGGCCCCGCTCTCCCGGCGTCCTCCTGCCCATCTTCGTCTGCCTCGCCCTCGTCGCTTGGAGGCGCAGCCCGAGCCTTGCCCTTGCCCTTACTCTTGCCCTTGCTCGGATTTGCAGGAGTCTGGCTCCTGCGGCGATGAGTATGCGTCGGAGCGTCATCATCGGATGCGCGATCGCCGCCGATCGAATCGCCGTCGGAGAGCGGTCGGTCTTTGGCGTCGAGCTTGAATGAAACGCGTCTGCCTCTGGCTTTGCTGCGTTGACCCGGGGGCACTGAAGCTGGGCGCAATATTGGGGAGGAGTCCATGGGAGACGATGGTATCGGCGAGGAAGGCGGCAGCGTACCGCTGGAGTAGCTGGGATCGAACCAGTACGGGTAGGCGTGTGGATAGTGTGAGGGGGTGGAGTATGTGGACGACCGAGATGGCCCGGCTTCCGAAGACGGCGTATTGAAGCCTTGAGAGTGTCGAGGAGGGTGTCCTCGGTGGCTCGGCGTTTGAGGCATCCCGTAGAACGGTGGTGGAGGACCCGGGTGATATGCAGGTCCGGATGGAGGCGACATATGTTGAAACAGTCCGCCAGATGCCATGTAATATGAAAACATCGCCGCTATAGCTTGTGACTGCTGTAACGACATCGGAGGGAAAGCGGGATGCGGAGGATGAGGATGAGGAGGATGAGGGCCATGGGCGACGCTATTCGCACGCTGGTGGTCGGGCCGCTGGACGTATGGTGGGTACTCGGAAGGATATATGGATAAGGCGGGTATAGGTGCCTCTGATCTAGCACGGTGGTGGGTGCGACCTGCGGGTACCGATGGAAGGCCTGTCCAACTTGGCTCAATACCATGCAGAGGATAACATTGCAGTGCGACGTACCGTCTTCGTAGTCGGAATGAACAGGTGATGATGTTGGAGGTGCCGCATCGGAAGAGTGCCCAGAACGTCGTTCCGAGGTGCGTTGTAGTTGTTTCCGAGCTAAAGGTTTCGAAGACGACAATTTCTCGGGCGAACCGTCGGAAGAGGATGAGGAAGCCACTCTCCGGCGCTTACGTCCCTTCGGCGGGACAGGTTGCGGCGAGCAAGACTCTTCAGAGACGCTCCGGGTTTGCAATGGAGTACGCCGCGAACTTGGAGGTACTGGCGGGGATTCCGGGGTGACGGCCCTAGGGGCGACTTCCTTGCCTTTACCCTTGACCTGGCTCGAGGGCCCTGCCTCACCATTCTGCCTCGCCTGTCGTGAGGCTTGAAATTCGACGGATAGTGGCACCTCAGGCGAATCCGGGCGAACCGGTGTTTTGCCTCGGTGGGACCCTGTGCGAGGAACCATGATGACCACTTCGGGTTTCAAGCTGGCTCGCGACATCTTTGTGGACATCTTCCTTGCAGACGGAGTGACATCTGGAACGGGTGAGCCTGGTCGAGAGTCGCCATGCTCGCCTGCTTTCTCTGACTCGCCGACCGTACGAGACTGCGGGGCATAGCGAGGACGGGGCCGTGGCATTTTCGGGCTAGGTGTCTCAGTTCGAACAGCGACTATGCCCATTTCGGGAGGGTCACTAGGTGCAGAGCACGAAGAACGAGGGGGAGTCAAAAGTTGTAGGGCCTGAGGTGATGCCGAGCGTGGTCGCGGAGATACTTGTAACTGTGGTTTAAACTTTGCCCTGGCCCTCGGTTGCGACTGCGAGCGGGGAAGAAAAGGCGCCACGCTTTGTAGGCGCGGACGCGACTGTGATCGCCCCCGCAGAGGAGGTGCAGGAGAGGGTGAACGCGAGAGTGTTAAGTCGATGAGGTCGTCAGGGTCAGGAGGAGGAACAGCGCGTCGTGGGGGTATGGGTGTGTCGTCGATAACCCATTCTGCAAGCTCATCGTCAGAAGAGTCGTCCTCGGCAGGTCGGGGAGGAGGTCGTGATTTGGGACGCTGCGGCGTAGGTTTGGCAGGGGATACAGACCGCATAGCCACGCTTTCGGAGTCGCATCGGGTAGATGGAGGTGGCTCCGCTTCACTAGGAACAGATTCCTCCTCGTCTGTCGGTCCGTCTGTGTTGGCGAAACCATCTTCCTCCGGCCCCTCGTCCCCCTCCTCCTCATCGTCTCCATAGAGCTCCTTCCTCTGCTTTTCCGCCTCCTCGAATTCCCGGAATGCTTCGGCGTCTTCTGGGTTCTGCTCATCCGCGGGTGGCACAACCCAGTTTTTGTAGTATTGCAGCTTCTCCTGGACGACAGACTCGACGGGCGGAGGCGAGATGAGATCGAGCTCGTCCGCCGATTCATCGTCCTCCGGGGCGTTCTCCTCCCCCGCGCTGGTCTCGTTTTCGTCCTCTGCGCCCTGGCTGCTGGCGTCGTCCACGCCTGCAGACGCAAAGGAGCCGATTTCATAGGACTGGGCGGCTGCGCGCGTCACGCCACGGTCCTTGACAAAAGCGAGGTCGCGGAGGTCCACGATGTCATCCTCGTCTAGCGGCTTGTTATATCGAGCAGCAAGCTGGTCCCAGAATGCAAAGAGGCGGTTGCTAGACTCTAGACGGAGATCGCGGGGCGGTGGTGGTGGTGGTGGTAGACGAGCCGAGGCCGAGCTAGAAGGCGTAGACGAGAGTCTTGGTCGTTTGAGAGGTGCAGGTCGGTCAGGAATGCGCGGAAAGACGCGCGAGCCCGGCGGCGACAAAGAGGGGGTGATGAGCGGAGGCCGCGGTGGTGGTGGTGGGACCTTGTCAGGAGGCTGGGTCGGACGGCCGTCCATAGATGATAGCGTCGACGGCGAACTCGCATTCAGCCACACCGACACGCCCACCCAAGCTCCTTCCAAATCGGCAATCCCCTTTCAACCAGCACGTGACCGCAATGTTCCTACGCGTCGCGTCGGTGGCTGTACACGGCCTCTCTCTCTGCTCTCTTCCTCTCTCTTCCTCTCTTCCAGTCTCACACGTTCGACGCTCGACGCCGGAGCCACACACATCGCACGACCTCTGCATGTACCCGGCACACGACCAGTTGTGCTTTGGTTACGGCAGCGGCAGCTCCTGTACAGGGACGCAGTTCACGGCCTTGACATAAGCACAGTAATCCAGGGAAGGGACGCTCCAGAAGACTGATCGCTACGACAGCACCCAACCACATCCCGCCCAGAGGTCTTGTGCCACCACTCGAGGCGTGCTTCTGGGCTCAGGGCTTGCCGCAGAGAGTCCATCGAGCGCGCTGCGATCATGGCCACAGCGTGCCCTACACGAGGATGGGAAGGCCCGCCCGGCTTCGTGCGCCCCCACTGCCCAAATCCTGCACCTCCCCATCCGTCAGCGGACCCACGACAGGAGGCTCTCCCTCACACGCCCGCGTCCGCTTCCTGTCAAATCGAGCCATCAGCTTGCATCAGCGCGACTTTTGCCTAGGCAGACAAGAAATGAACGCTGCTCCCATCGATCTACAGCTGGCTTTTCGGCACCTGTCCCTCTCTGTCTGCCCAGGCGCCTTAATGTTCGCCGGGGACGAGCATGAGGGTCTCGCGACCACTCTCAAGATCACATCCGCGCTGAACAGAACGGTCGGACGTGTGAAGCGTCATTGTAAATCGCCGTCGAGCATCCACGCCAGCCTCGGCGATGGCACACATAGACCGATGTCTCCACCCCGGTCTTCATGACTATCCCCGCCCATCTCGTCGGATTGCCATCCTGGTCCTTGGTGCGCTTCGCAATCGCCGTCGTCGCCATTTGGAGAGTGTGCAAGGCTTATATGCCAGCCGCGGTTTTCTGGAAATCCGGTCGCCAAAACAGCCCCCGCTTGTCTACGCGCGACTTCGCAGCCTCGGAGATGAACACAAGAAGCGCATGGGATTCGAGGGCGTCATGACGTCGGCGAGGCACGCGCAGCCTCGGCCGGCCGTGGCAAATACGCAACAAGTGCGTTCATCGTAAGCGACGCAGGCAAGGAAGGCGGAGCAAGAAAGGACGTCTCAGCCTCTAGAAGCTGGAGTTTAGGAGACAAGGCGCTACTGCAGCTGAGGCTGCTCTGTAAGGCCGTGCATACGAAGGCGAAGAGCCACAAAGACACGCACGATACGAGTGCGGGTATGAGACGGCTACACGGCGATCCTGACATCACTGGGAGTGTAGGTGAGTTCTAGGTTGTTCTCTGTGCGCGACTGGAGGGTGCAATGTTACGGCTCGCCGAAGAGGGAGAGCAGCGGGGTCGCACGTTCGTAGACCCTTCAGCAATACAGCTAGCTACCGCTGCAGATTCGCTACTTTCTGTGGCGCTGCTGGGAAAGCACTGAAGCGCATCGCGCAGCGTGCAGGCCGAGCAGCGTCGCATTGCATTCAACGACGTTCATTGTTCCCCGCCACGAGAGGTTAGCGCACCGCCAAACGATCTGCGATGACGGTGCCACCTAGGCCCCGTCGCAGTGAAACAGAGCAGGCGGCCAACGGGAGAATGCCCGGAGATGCTGTCCAGGGAGATGGCCGCGCTCCCCCACAATCTAATCCGGGCACTGAATGCAGCGATAGCGGGGTATCAGTACAGTGACTAGATGCCCAGATAGCGTGCGTGCACACACCGTCTGGCTATACATGTCGCATTCCAGTCCTCAGGCACAGCAGCTGGCCACGCCTGGGGACGCAAGTGGGGCGGGATTTGTCAGGCGGGCCGCGCCGCAACGGTACTGCGACGATCCCAAAAACGTTCGTGGTGCTGGCTGCGGCCCACCCGTTCCGTGGCGTGAGGACGTGCACATGGGAGCCGCAAAACAATCCCAGAGGGCCCGAGCTGGGCCTATGAGCTTACGCTCGAGCGTCGAGCATCGTCGTCTATCGCGGTGCGTTAGAATCGTCAATCCGGCCTGCGGTGGGTGGTGCCCCTGGAAGTCATGATCCATGAATACGCAGGTGGACGGTTTGCGCACCAGACCTGACCCGCAAGCGGGAAGAAGTTCATGATTTGCGCTGCGAACATGAGCCAGAGGTTGTGCGGCCAAGCTGGCGTCGCGCTCGCCGTGGAGCACAAGACCAGGCACTAGGCAGGCTCCGAGGCAGAGCGCGGCTGAGCATCGGCGCGCGCATGCGCATTCGATGGATGGTGTGATTGAGGAGCGCATCGGGTTCTCGTCCTTTCACGCATTTCAAAGCTGTATGCCGTTTCCTTCTGCGTCGTCACTTGAAGCACGATTGTCATGTGCTCGGAAGTCACACGAGCGGCACACACACTGCGCACATAACCATAACGTTAAGGTTACGGTTTGTGCGGGGTTTCCGTACGTAAAGGAGGCCCCTTTAGACTAGGTCTAGATAAGTCCAAAGCGTTCAGAAGACCGTTGAGACGTACCGTCTGCGCCACAGCGACTGGCGGATGAGAACAGAACGCAGGAAATTTTGCAAAAGGTTCCTCATCAGCTGCAGAGGTCGGCCTAGGAACCCGGTCCCGAAGTATCAACGAGGTTGAGCTTTAGACATTATACATTTGCGGAGACGACGGCGGCAGAGAACCTAGGTGCCAGAACCAGAAAAGCCGTTGTGGCTGAACCAGACATACTAGGTGTGACAGGAGGACGGTCACTGGATGGTCGCGGCTGTGTCACGAACAACTCACCGCCGGCGCCGCACGGCAAACCGGTGTCTAGTTTGGCAACACCAACATCCACCATCGCTGCAAGGCCACCCTGAACCTTGCGCCACACACTCGAATGTGAGTGCTGGACCCATCGACGTCGACGCTTCTCGAACGCTCGTCTGACCACTCACCAACGAGACCGTGAGGCGCGTGTGATGCCAATACCCAGCCACTCAGGGACCACGCCTGCCTCCTCGCAGGATGATACAGTGCATCTCACGAAGACGTCTGAGTCGCAGCGATCGTGACGCACGTCCCAGCCGCGACCCGTCCTCCTCCCTCCCGGCCGCCCAGCCCCCGCGCGTGCTGCTGTGGCTTATCGCAGTGCGAACCGTGCCCGTTCAGGATGCCCGCAGTTCTGCCGAAAGCCTCCGCCCGCCCTGCGGCTTCTATTATGACACGGGGCATTGGCTCGGGGACGCTCGTGTGATCACGTCCTGCGCGCATCCCAGATCCCCAGATTCGCTCGTCGCGCGCGCGCGCGGTGTTCCTGCGCACTGTTCGCGGAGGTATATTATGTCGCCAGACGCGGCCGTCCAGCCTCAACCCGCCACTCGAGCTTCCGCGTCTTCCTCCAGACTTCTCCTTCGCTACCGCTACCGCTACAGACATGGCTTCCACCGCCGTGCACATGCCCAGACCCGCCGTCAAGGTGAGCTGCCTATGACATCATCATATCGCGTCCTCCTGCTCACTGGCTCGTCTTTACTTTACAGCGTGCTGCTCTCACTTGGCCCGGCGACACAACGCGTCGCAGCCACTTCGAGGACTTCCTCAGAGAGATCGGTGCCGACCCAGAGTCGACGCACCTGTGCTGCAAGGGTGAGTGTGGCCAAAGCGGCTTGACAAGGCTTCTAGCTAACGCAGCACACAACAGGCACCTCGCCGCATCCGCATGGCCATGTGCATACGCGCCAGGGATCGACGACTTCTCTCGTATCTAAAGCCAGATTGTCCCCGTCGCGCACGGTGAGCGAGATCTCAGATCACAGCAAGATACCCCCACTCAATGCCGGATCTCATGTGCAGGGCGACAAGGCGCGCGCTTCCCCCGAGGGCACAAGCCACCACCACCACCACCACTCCCAGACGCAGGGTCGCCCCTCTATGGCCCGCGGACGCACCATGTCCACGCCCAGGGTCGCGGCTCCGATGAGCCCCGCGATCCCCATCACGCCAAAGAGCCCCGCGCTGTCGTACATCGACCTCGAGACGCACGACGCGACGCCATCGTTCAACTACCTCTCCTCCGCGCGCGATGCGCTCCTCACCGTCGTCGGCAGCACGCCCGTCGACGAGCGTCCCTCCCGCTCGCCCACCCGCAGCTTCTTCCGCGACCGCGCCCCCGTCTCGCGCTCGCCCGACTCCGACTCGAGCCCGCCGCCCTTCCCCTCTTCCTCGGAGCGCTCCCACAACTACACCCGCAACCGCTCGGCGAGCCGTACCCCTTCGATCGACTCGCTCGACACGGCGTCGTCCTCGGAGGCGCCTGCGACCCCGCGCATGCCCAACAACGTGCTCGCACACGAGCTGCCGTCGCTCGACGACCTCGAGCGCGCCTCGCGCTTCCGCGTGCAGAGCACGTGTACGCACTGTCACCGCGCGGGCTCGAACTTCCCGAGCTGCGCGAAGTGTGGCGAGCGCTGGTGCTCGCGCGAGTGCCGCCGCGCGTCGACGAGCGTGCATACGCACGCTTGCCACGGACGCGCTGCGAGTGCTTGAGCCCCGAGGACGAGGGGCAGCTATCGCTGTCAGCCTCCAGGACAGTGGCGGAGACTGAGGCGGCGGTAGGGGGCCCAGGTGCGCACTCAGACTGTGACTTTAGAGTAGAGTTCCAGCATAGGGCCGGGGACAGTACATACACTCGTGCGGGCGGTGCGGGCCTGGTGACAGGATCTCCGGGGTGCGTCGACTGGTGCTGAATTTCATATGATCTGTATCGCTAGTGCCATTACTGCATATACAAGCCGTTTTCATGCACGTCTGGGCTGCGAGGGCCGTTTCGTTCCCATAAGACGGGGTTCCTCTCGGCATTGGATGGGACAACGATGGGACGCAACGGGTTCGCGAAAGGGCTGCCATATTTCGAACTCTTGCGACGAGCGGATGCTATACGACGAAGTTCGTCCAGTTGAGTAAGATGTTGACCTACTGAGACTACGGCAGAAGACGGCGGGAGCTCCCCGCGTAGTGCGATTTCCTCCCCTCGCTCAAGCAAGCTACACATGTTTAGGAGGGAGAGGTTCCGGGTCTATTATCACTGAGGGGATTCTACATATATTGGGAGTTTTCCAAAACGCCGAGATCTCTCTCGCTACGCCATTTCTGATAGCCAAACTTCGAGATGGACATCATGACTGTGCTGTGTCTATGCCTGTCAAATTCCGTTGCACGCTTCACTTTTGTTGTGTTCCCAGGATGGAAATACCATGTTCACAAACATCTGGGCTACGATGGCTGCTCCGTTCCCATAAGACGGGATCCCGAACGGCCGTTCCTCTCGGCATGGGATGGGACAACGATGAGACGCGGCGGGTTCGCGAGAGGGCTGCCGTATTTCGTCTTCTGGCGATGAGCGGGTACAATACGTCGAAGGACGTCGACTTGGGTAAAAACTGGCAGACTTAGACTGCGGCAGAAGACGGCAAGTGCTCCCCGAGCAGTGTGATTTCCTCCTCCCGCTCAAGGAGAACACACCTGTCTAGGAGAAGCTGCGGATCTAGCGGAGAGACTCTGCAATGCATGCCTATTTAGTACCATTTTGCGGTGTGAGGCTGAATACCACCATCGGGGGATAAGGGCTGCTTGAGCTGTGTGGGCGCACATCTTCGTTATCATGCCGTTTGTTTACAGTAATTCACATACTCACTCTGTGAAAGATGTGTCGCCAGCGCAGATGTCACCGTATTAATATCTGGTCTGTTCCCGTGCTATCGCTTAGCGCAAAGATTAGTGGTCGTGTGCCACCCATCCACCAATAGCATTGCGTTCACGGCGAAGGCGGCAACGTTCGTTCCGTTCTGCGGTCAACAGGACAGAAGCCGGGGACATGTTTGTACGTACAGCGCTGGACGTCGCAGATAAGGAGGACGCGCTGGAGCCTCCTGGGGCATGGCGAAGGGCGGCAACGGTTGGAGCATCTGGAGCGCGGTGTCGGTGAGTTTTCGTACAAAATTCAAGGGCGAGTTCGTTGTGAGCATTCGACGCAGCGCGTACCCCACTATCGTTTGCATTTTCTCGAGCACCGCTGGTGTTTTGCCGGCGGGGAGGTTGTGCTGGGCGATCATCTGGCGCGGAGTCGCGGCAGAATGGATCGCTCGATCAATTCAGGGCAGACGCCCGTCCGTCGCAGGGGAAGCTCATTAGACGCCCAAGACTCGCCTAGGTCGTGTGACGCTCTTTTCGATCTTTGCCTCCTCCTTCAAATCCTCGCTCATCCTCTCCTCCGCACTCCCACCCCGTCCTCGTACTTCACCATACACGATATCCTCATGTCCGCCACAGTGTGCGAGACCGCGCAGCTCGCTCACGACCACCACACCTCCGCACCGCGCCCGGGCCGCTATCGCTGGGTACGTTTCTCCCGCACTCTCGGTTCACTGCGGCTCTCTCACGACCGCTTCAGCCGTCGTTCAATAGTCTTCGCGGCGGCAGCAGCAGCAGCAGAAGCAAAAGCAGGCATTCTGCACTGCGAGTTGTGTCATCCGAGACTACCCCGACACCCGCCCAGAAGCCCGTCGCTTCCAGTCCTACGGCCCCAGGGGTGCCGGTGAGCGCGTCCTTCGACTCTCCATCTCGAGATACGCCTGCCCCCGCCGACGTCCCGGACGCAGTACGGGAGCAGGCCCGGCTGCCTGACTTGCAAGCGGACTCTATCTCGTTCCCGCCAGCGCCACAGCCAGCCAAGGCTCATCATGTTCGGGCCAAGTCTACCACCGCCGTCGGCGAGCCCAGTATCGCTCGCCTGGACTCCCCGGCAGCGCGGACGATCCCCCGCCCCCGTGCGTCGTCCTCCGCAACGATGCTCACCCAGCCACGCCCGCGCACGCGTGCCCGTCTCCCCTCGATGCTCTCCTCTGTCCTGACCAATCCCAGAGCGGCCGTCCAGACCCGTATAACCGCCACTGCGGAGTCGGATCTCGTCGGCTCGTTCGCACCTACGAGTAGTCCGCGCGAGCGACTGCTCAGCCTCCTCTCGACAGACGGCGTCGCCCCCTCACCAACGCCGTCTGCACCGCCTTCGCCGTGTCGCGCTCCACTCCGCCTATCTACAGAGCACGTTCGTGGCGCGAGTGCCCCGGCCCCCAAGCACAGACGACGCACGGCCTCTTCCCCCATCGACGCGCCGTCTTCCCCTACGCTCCCGTCTATCTGCCGTACACCCTCGTCCTACTCCGGTTCAGATTACTTCCCCACCGCCCCATCATCTGCCGGGCCCGCGACTCCTGTGCACGTCGTCGCGCCCCTCCCGCCGTCACTATCGCGCAAGTCAGAATCATTGCACCCAGTACTCGAAGGCCTCGAGCGCGCGTCCATGTTCGCGGTGCAGACCGCGTGCGCGACGTGCGGCCGCGGCGGCTCGAACTTCCCTTGCTGCCCGAAGTGCGGCGAGATGTGGTGCTCGCGCGCGTGCCGCCTGCAAAAGGGCAACGGGAAGCGGCACATCTGCTCCGCGCGACGCGGGTGAGCGGCCTCCCCACCGCCCTTCGTTGTGCGTGTCTTTTTTGCTGGTTGTGCCCAAGTCCTTGCGAACGCTTGCTCCATGTACGTATCGTATCTGTCGACCTCCCTTTGGGGTACCTGTGTTATCTTTCACACGTTCGTCGTCGATGTTCTGCTTAGAGGTCAGGTTCCGGCTCTGTAGCATGCTGTATCATTATATTACATCCACCCGTCTTGCATCATTTTTCCATTGTATACCTTGCTTCATTCAACCGTCATAAACGCACATATTTACCATCCTGTACATATGCATTCCCGCCTTATCATCACAGTTGCTTTTCTCACTCGCACTAGGCGCAGCGGCATTACGCAACCAGACGATCTGCACATTGAAGATGGCGAGCAGTATGCAATATGGTGTGCTAGCAACTACCGGTCGGTACACCGGCACGTAAAACCTACGAGAACTTGATCTTCGTCCCTTGTGCACCCGGGATGATGCTCGGGTTCAGCTTTTCCTTCAAACGCTTCTTGGCCTCCCACGACGGGTGCAGCGGCTTATCGTCGCTCGTCGCGCCCGCTTTGCCACGCACGGGCGCACTCGCGCCGACCGCGGCCCGCACGCCAGCCGTCCTCGTCGGCCACCCGCCGTCTATAGGCGCAGGCGCGGGGCCAGTCGAGCGCGGCTTGAAGGTCGGCGCCTTCGCGAGTGGAGGTGCACCAGATCGCGCGCCGTCGCGCACGGGGCCCTTGCCCTTGCCACTTCGTTGGCGTGGGTCCTGGGGAGGTGGCGCTCCGTTCTTGACGTGGTTTGCGTTCCTGCCGTACTTCTTCTCCCAGATCCTGTGGACGCGGAACATATGTCAGATACGGGGTATGTGCGGGGGAACGAGACAGCTGGAATAGGACTAGGATAGGGACGTACGCTCTGCGTGCCCGCTGCCCGCGCCGATTCTTCCGGGGCGCATCGTCTGCGTCGGAGAGGTCGGACGCGTCCGAGTCGCCGCGCGTGAAGCCGACGGCGAGCGAGGGCAGGAAGGTCGATTCGCCCACTTTGGGCTTGCGCTGGGCCTCCTTGGCGGTCGGTTTCGTGGTAGGTTTCGGTTTAGACTTCGCGACTGGAGCGTCCTCGGCCTCGCTCGAGCCGCCTTCCCCGTCGCCTTCCGAATCCTCGCCTTCGTCTTCGTCAGACGAATTTGCGACGCGAAGCTCGCCATCGTCGATGGAGCCCGACTCCCAACCTGCACTGTCGTCGTCGTCTCCGCCGTCGATGGTACCGGACTCCCAGCCTGCATCGTCTGCCTCCGCTTCGCCACCGCCATCGCTCTCGTCGGCCTCGTCGGACTCCCGAGCAGGGGCGAGCCGTGCTTTCTTACTCTTGACAGGCGGCACATCAAGACCCGCGTCCTCTTCCTCCTCGTCTCCCTCCTCAAGCTCAGTGGCTTTGCCCGCCGCAACGGACGGGTCCAGGATTTCCTTGAGCGCCTGAATGACGCCCTGGACGGCATCCGCGATCGTCTTTGAACTGAGCACCCTACTGTGGACCTTCGCAGCAGAAGAACCTGGGGGTGAGGGCTGTACCGAGTTCTGGGATAGCTTCTCAGATATTGTAGCCTTGATAGCTTCATTTTCGGAAAGCAAACGGTCCTTGAGGATCTTGGTCTTTAGTGCCGTATTCGCAAATGGCTCAGGGTCGAGGTGCTGATATTAACAGTAAGAGGGAGTGCAGTACAGGTATTCCGAAGGCACAGTACCTTTAGCAACTCGAGTTGGCGTTCCAGCTCAGCAGGGTCGTCATCCTTTGCTTTAACCTTCACAGGCTTATCCCCTCTACCAGTGACTTAGCCCATTAATTGCCGTGACACCGATGAACAGCTACGGAACTGACCTTGCTGCCTTGAGCCTCTTCACAACCTTCCTGAGCTCAAAGTCCGCCGCTTTCTTCGCCGCCTTGCGCACTTCTTGTACGCCATGATGCTTTCACACGTTTAGCACATGCAGGCCGTGCTGGGTTCGCGGATGTCGCGGAAGGGCTCACACACCAGTTTCTTCCCGATCAGCTCTGGGGTCTCGCGCTTGACTGGGGGCCTTGTACTCGTCGTTGCTGAGCGCTTTCGCTTCGTTCCTCGAGCTGCACTTGAGCTCGCTTGTGGAGGTGGTGCCATGGTTATCAGCGCGGTATTGTAGTGAGTGAGTGGTACAAGCCTGAAACTGTTCGAGCCGCGATCGTACACTGGTCGCGTAGCGCTTGTTCCAACTTTTCCACCTTCAGGCGTCTAGCGGTCAGACCGGCCCGATTCTTAAGGCGCTTCGATTCTTCCGGATTGGGAAGTTATACTCAACGCCAAACATAGTAGACGCCCATTTCGTTCTTCAGCCTCTTCATTCTCCTTTCTGCCATCAGCAATGGGTTCAAGTATGTCACCCCAAGGCATATTGTGGAATTCTCGTCGATATATATTTTTGGGCTTATACTTGTCCATCCATGACTGACTCAAACAGTACTTAAAGGACGTCAGTCAGTTCGTTCGTGGCCCGCCCGGGCCGCCTCATTTGCTCTGGGATCAGCTGTCACGACGTTTATTCACGCCTGTCTCTTGTAAATTCCCTCCCCTCACCGAAAAATCCTACAGATCTATCTACACCGACTTGAAGGCACGCCGATGCAGCAGCACAGCTTTGGTGGCGAATCGATCTCTCATCTCTCCGATCCTCCACCCACGAAAATGAACCTTCAACCCTACGGACCCAGCTATAATCTATTCACCTATAAAATGTCCCGATATGTGCGATCCTTCTCGCGGAGTCTCGCGGGAGCATCTACCCAAGGGACTAATCGTTCATGCGTGCCTTGGATGGGGTTGAGGGCGGAGCGCTCAGCAACGAGGTCGCAAGCAGGCATCTAGGCAAGGGACAGGCAGTGCCGTCCGCGAAAATACCTAGAAATTCTCCTCCGAGCTCCCACCTTGGCACATACGACCTCGCGCACGATGCACCTGCACACCGCGGCGTTTTCTCGCGCAGCACTGGCTGCGGACGGCCACCTCGGCTCCCCGCGAGCACACGGGCACCTCTCCGTCTCCGTCCCACTTATTTGCACTGCAGTACTGCGCCCACGTCAAGCAGTTCTGGAAACACGAGGCCGTGAGGCCAAGTCCAAGGCGACGGTAGGGCGCAATTAAGCGAATTCAGGAACGCACCAGGCTGCAGCTGCGATGTGCCTCCTAGTGCGCAAGATCGTGTGCGTGAGTGCCAACTTAACGTCCAACGTTCACACTGGCTTTCAATGATACGTCCGTGGTGTCCACTGGGAACGTCGATTGACGTGGGATAGTGCACACAAAGGCGGACGGTGCCTGCCTTGCGTTCCACAGCTCTCGCAGACTCACCTACCTGCAGAATGAATGCCCCACTGGATGCCTTTCTTTGAGGAATCTCGGACTGTCATGATTCCATATCATTATGAGGTGTCGGCGCCATATCGAAGTGCGCGACCGCCGCTCCTCGAGGCGATAGATAGTTCACTCTAGAAGCTGCACACGCCAGAACGCGCATGCACGAATGATGTCAAGGACAACGCGCGGATCCCACGTCGTACGAGAGAAGCAGACAACGGCAGCCGAGAAGCGTCTCGAGTGTGCATGTGAACGCGGTACATACTCCGTATGCAAATTGAATGGAGTGAAAAGTCCGAGGACGCGAGAAAAGGAAGGTACGGCCACCATTATGTCGAACGCGGGCGGCTGCGCATGCCTACGCTGTGGCAGAGAAAGAGTACACGGTACAGTATGTAGGAAGAGCGAGGTCTTAAGCGTTTATGATACGAACGCTGCGTCGACGGGAAGAATGAAAATCTCCGCAGGGGACGCTCCGGTGGTATGATTACAACGCGCGAAGGAAAGACGGGTCATGCGCAGAATGAGGGGAATGCAAGGAAAACAGCGTGATGAATGCGGTAAGACAATGGAAAACAACAAGTGACAACGTGCATGACGGATACGGACAACAGACAACAAACGATGGACAGCATACACACCAGGGGCACCCCGCACGTCCCTACAACGCAACATTCACCGCACGACGCGAGTCTCGGGCACCGCGACCAGCGCCCCGATGACGACCGCGCTGACCACGAGCGCGATGAACGCACTACGCACGACTATCTCCCACTGTCCACGCGTCACGACCGGATTTAACACCGGGGTCAACGGCGACGCAAATGCCGGGACTTGTAGCATACGCCGCACGCGTGCCTGCCAGGTCGCCTTCGTGGGAGGTCGTGCGACGATCGTTGAGTTGATCGTGGTCGTGATCGTGGAGGTAGGCGATGGAGGACTTGCGTTGCACGGGGAGGGCCAAATCGGTGAGTGTGGGGCGAGTGTCGAGGAAGGGGAAAGAGGGCCGGTTGACACGGGTGTCCGGGGCTCTGGCATTCTCTCTTTCTCGTTGAGTGAAGTTGCAGCCGCACTGCGCGAACCAAGAAGTTGCATCGCGACGTTCTTCGGCCCGCACTTCTGCTGTATAACCCCAAGAAAGTGGCGGAAGAGACTGGGCGGTGCGTCCTGTTGCCCCTGTGACCGACGAGCAGTGGTGCGTTCTCGACCAGGCTCAGAATCAGCGAAATGTACACGAGAGGGCTTTTCCGAATCGCCCGGTGCAGGGCTGGGCGCAATCGGGGTAGACGCAGCATGATGAGGTGCCATAGGCGACGGGCTGACGGCTCCGGAATCCGAACGCACAGAACGTGAACTGCGCGGAGGGAGTCCATCGAAGTCGAAGCGAATCGGTTCACGTTCCGCCGCGCACTGGGCTTGAGACTCGACATCATGCGAGCACATTTGGCTGGGCGCGCTGCTGGTCAGCATGTCATCATAGCTCGAGGGTAAGGAAGCTCACCCTTCGTCATCCCATTGGTAGGAATGGATGAACGTCGCGCCAGTCCCGATGTCCTCTTCGCTGCTGTCGCCCCATATCGAGGTGCGCCCTGTGCGTTCTTGAGGGTCGGCGGTGGCGGGTCCCTCCGGACAAGGGTTTTCGTCGAAGAACGCGTCCGAAATATGGATCTGGGGCTCTCGTTCTTTCCTCCGTCGTGCTCTCCTCCGTTTCTGCATCGCCTTGTCCACACGCATGCTGACGCCCTCGTCAGTGACGGAGCTCTGGGATGCAGCCGTACTCGCATCAGACTCGAGGCTGCTGCTGCTGTAGTCCGAGTCGCAGTCAGATTCAGATGCACCGCAGTCGTCCTCCGTGTCGTACTCCTGGTCGCTGACAGGAGCGAAGCATGGTTGACGAGCACTTCGCTTGCCTGAGCGGATCGAGTAGGAAGTAGACGCGGACGACATAGACTGCATCAGAGCATGATCAGGATATGCGCTATATGATGTCCGTGCGGGTGTCCGGGTGTGCGCGGGCTGTGGAGGGACGATGTGAAGTGATGGTCGGGATGCGCGGCTCTGTTGCGCCTCGCTCGGAGATTGTGCGGTGGTGTGTCCGCCTCGAGACGCTGCATTCTGCACTAATGGCGGAGGAGGGCCAGTAAGTGCTTGTGGACTCGTAGCTGGAAACTCCGTTCTGCTTGGGTGCTGCTCGTACTTGCTGAACATCCTGATGTTGAGCTTCTCCTTAGCCTCCCTCGGCTTCGCTTTAGTTACTTCTGGGTCAGGGAAGCGCGCTAATTCGAATGATCGAAGCTGTCGCAAGTCTCCGAAGACGTATATCATCATGCAAACCTAGAGGCAACGTGAATGAAAGTCATCGGAGGCGAGTACTAAAGTTGATACTTACACCGTACATGGCAGAGAGGACGATGGTGAGGCCGAGCCACAAGCCCGGTATGGCCGTGAAGCGCCACCATCGCGAGCCGCCCGTGAGGAAGTTTGCGAGGAGGATTGGAGCGCTGCGAAGAACGTGTGAGCGAACTACACTAGAACGACGTCCGTCGACAACCGCGGATATGGCGTGGGGATGAAACATAAGTGTGGAATGACAGAAATGCCATTAAAGGCAGCTCTCTTGCCTAAACAGGATAGAATGGTCGGGGCGCGACAAACGAAAAGCCACCGACTCGGCGAAGCATACAGTCGACGTAATGCAGACGCACGCGCCAGAGGGCGGAAATAGAGGACGAACCTTCCCGTGAGACCAATGACCGTCCCACCCGCACACCCACAATATGCGCGAGGCATCCCGACATTGTGGAACGTCGCGACCACGAAGCGGTCCAGGCTTTCTGAAAGACTCGCACGGACGCGGTCGGCGACTTCGGCGAAGACCGCGGGATCTGGTGGTGGAGGAGGGGAGCCGAACAGCGAATCTGAGTGATGCGATGCATACGCATGCGGCCAGCTACCGCCAGCTGGTCCGCCAACGCCCACGCCAAGAGAGGAAGACAGGAACGGGGATAGGACGTCTTGAGGGAGTCGTAAAGCGTAAGGACCGTCAGGCGTAAGAAACGTCTCCTTCGCACGAAGATAGAAGAGTGCAAGGGCCGGATTGGGCGGAGGATGAGGCGTGGAGAGGGTGCGATATGCACGCGCCTGTATCGACGGACCCCGAGAGTGCGGCTGCTCCCTCGACTGACGAGCCCATATTGTGTAGCGAGCGCTGTAGTCGCGTAGCCAAAGGATGAAGTACCTGCGCGGGGACGGGCGTCGCGTTCGGATATCAGGTCGGACTGATGAGACGAATGACGCACAGGTTCTCCGGTGCACGGTCAATGAAAAGCAGCCATTCCTCGAAATCTTTCAATCCCAACGGTGGTAGATGCTTTCTGTCCAGAATTTCGTCTAGCGGGATGTGGAAATGCGGGGTAATGCCCCATGACTGCGCCTTAGGCTGAGGCGGGGGTGGGTGAGCGAGCCTGTGGGGGAGTGAGAGCAGGGACTTTGGCTGGAGCCGTGTTGTCTTCGGTGCGGAGGGAGAAGAACGGCTAGCGGATGGGGGGAGAGGACGGGAAGACATGGAGGGGGGAGAACATACGGAAGAGAGAAGGGGAGGAGGAGGGCGCGAGGGGCAGCCAACGTCGACCGCGGCCGGCCGACTAACTATTATATGGATTCTTCCATTCAACGCCACGTGCGAGACGCAGCTCTGCAGTCCTTCCGTTCATGTCATTCCTGTCGGGTGCTCTTGTCATTGTCAACCTACTGTGAGCGCACCGCATGCATCATAGCCGTCTCCGCCCAACCTTGCTCGCTGCGCCGACGCCCGCCACCGTCGTCCCCGCGCGCATGTTGGCCGACATTGATATTGACCGGTTTAATGAACCCCGAGGTCTCGAGGAATGCGAAAAATGCTATTCCTGGGAAGAATCCCAGGCTCCCTATCGAGGGACTCGATCGGCATTTCTCGCGGTGATCTCCGCCTCTCTCCCATGGCCCTTCCCTCCGCCGCCATCCGGGGTCTTCTGGTTTGCAGCCGCAATAAATGAAGCAGCATGTGAGGCGGTGATGTTCTGGCCAGTGCGGTCCGTGTTATCCTGCTGATAACGCGCTGTTTGGGGCGTATACATACCCCGGCCCCCGACATGAGCGAGTCTGGAAGTACGTACGTCCGGCGAATTGCCACTCCGCGGATCTATGTCTGTCAATATAGCAAGTCACACCCATGCGCACTCAGCCCGACATGTGCTCAGCGAGGGTAGATGTGGTGGCAGGGCAAGAACATTCTGTGAATGCCGGAAGGTTGAGGTCAAAGTGGATATGTACATATGTTTGAAACGTTTGAACGCCGAAGAGAGAGCGATCAGGCGTCTATCTGTGATTACCGTTTCTGGTCCCCTTGATGAGCGTCTATCTATCTATGATCGATATCAGATTGAGATCTGGCGTTGTGGCGCCGAATTTTGCGCGACGGGCGAGCGCATGACCGCGACGCGCTCTCTCCTGCTCGTCCACCGTCGGTTCTCTGTTGCCTCGCATATAGCCACACATTCGTCTTTGCGCTAATACACTTCCTTTTGGATCACGGAGGGAACATCGACTCGTCAGTCGACGGACGAATTTCGAAACATCCAGCCTCTAGACGTCCGCGGTACGTTACCACCTTGTAAGTCATAACACACGCCGCCCCTTGGATTCCGTGCTCATCGTAGATGATTCCCTTCATTCCAGCTAGCATACCCCACGACGCATATCAGCGCATCTCTGCAGCTCAGGAGCACTGCTAGCCACATCAGCAGCAAACCACACTCGCATTCGCCGCAAGAATGGCCGATGTCATAGACCTCTCCTCCAATCCGTATGTCGCGCCCAAGGATGGGCGATGCCTCATCAACGAGCTCCCCTCCGAGCTCCTCGCACACATCTTCACCCTTGGATGGACGCCAGAGCGCGACGAAGAGCCAGACTCCGACGAGGACTTTGAAGATGCAGACTCGGACGACGACACGTACTCCTCCGTCTCCTCGGAGGGAAGCACACCCCCACGCACGGAGCAGGAGGAGGCCGAGGACAAGGAGCGGCGACTACCCTTCAACGTGCTCGTATCCCACGTCTGCGCACGCTGGCGCGCGGTCGCGGTCGAAAACCCGCTCCTCTGGGCACACGTCCGCTTCGTCGGCTCCCCGCCGTACGACCGCGCGAAGACGTACCTGGAACGGGCGAAGGCCGCGCCGCTTGCGATCACCGTCGACCGCACGATCGACGATGCGGACGACTTCTCGATGTCGGACGACTCGTACACGCCCGAGGACCACGACCCGGACCTCGCCATCATCGAGGGCATCATGGAGCTCATCGTGCCGCACGTCGCGCACTGGCAGGCGCTGCAGATCATGGTATCCTTCTACAAGCACATGCACCACGCGCTCGAAGCCCTTGGCGCCGCCGGCCCCGCACCGCTGCTCGAAGTGCTCCAGCTGTACCACTACGAGGACACGGACGAGCACCTCAAGTTCCAGTTCCCCGAGCTGCGCACGCAGTCGTTCCGCCTCTTCGGTGGTGTTGCGCCCCGCCTGACACACGTCGCCCTCTGGGGCGTGCACGTCCCCTGGGACCGCGAGGGCTCCCCGTACCTGACCGGCCTGACCGACCTTGAGCTCGCGTACCACGCGCGCGACGTCCGCCCGAGCCTCGCCGAGTTCGCGCGCATCCTCCGCGACTCGCCCGGCCTCCGCACGCTCACGCTCTGCCTCTCCTGCCCCGCCGGCACCCCAGACGAATGGGCCCCCGGCATGCCCCTCACGACCACGCCCCAAGACGCGGGCACGATCGACGCGGACGCGCTCGCCCCACTCGCGCTCCCCGCACTGACAGACCTTGTGCTCGCATACCTCGAGCCCGCATACCTGCTCGCGCTCCTCCAGCGCCTATCTCTCCCCGCGCTCACCTCGCTCGCGCTCGACCTCGAGGACGACGACTACTCCGAGGTCCTCGCGTACCTCGCCTCCCCGCGCTCGCGCCCGCCGCCCTCCGCGCTGAGCGGCCCCGGGGTCGCGGGCGGGAGCACCGCGCGCTCGCTGCTCGCGCACCTCACCGCGCTCAAGGTCGCGAGCATGCCCGCGAGCGAGGCGGGCGTGCGCGACGCGTACCGCGAGCTGCAGGCGCTCACCGCGCTCAACCTCAACGCGGACTTCCTTGACCCGTACTGGGTCGACCTGCTCTTCCCGCAGCCGGCCGCTGGGGCCGGCGACGCGCAGGGCGAGCTGCTGCTCCCGCGCCTCGAGACGCTCACCACGACCGGGGTCGACGGGACGCAGATGCGCGAGCTCGTGGCGGCGCGCGAGGCGCGTGGGGCGCCGCTGCGCACGCTGCTGATGAACGAGGAGGACGACGTGGGGGCGGCGGACGAGGAGTGGCTCGGGCAGCACGTTGAGCGCTTCGAGTACTTCGAGGGCTCGGATACGGAGGACGACATAGACCCGGACGGCGTGGAGGTGTTTGAGGACGACGAGGACGGTGACTGGGAGGACGAAGACGAGGAGATGGACGAGGACGACATCGACGACATTTTCGTCATGCCGTTCTGAGCCCACCACAGGCTCAGTACTCAGTACTCAGCACTCAGTCCCTGCGTCGGTGATTGGGAAGTCAAGAAGCATGTGGCGGGCCGTGGGCGTGATTTGGATTAGGTACGCCGGCGAGCCTGACGCACGACGAGAAGGCGAGAAGGTTAATCGACAGCCGCACAGGCCCCCGTACGCCGTGCGATGACGGGGGAAACCCAAAAGTTATAACATAATGTATTTATGCAATGTCCGAGGCAGAGCCAACTATCCCAAGGGATGATACAGGGTTACATATTAAGCCGCTGCTAGAGTACAGTGTACAATTCTACATGAACAAAGTCGTAACGTCGTGTGCGCCGTGCGGGCGGCGTGGGTGGGTGAGCGGTCCATCGGCGTAACAATGCGGGTGCGGGCGGCGCGCGGAAGGTTAGAGTATTGATGGAGGAGTTTGTCGGCGGTCCGATGGCAGGGTCACTGGTGTTATACCGATGGAGCAGGCAGGGGCGATAGAGACGGCCGAATCTGTCATGAAGACTCGCGCGCGCGCGCATCCTCGCTGGTCATGAGCACCGTTGCGGATCCCACCACGACGTCCGGGACGCCCTCCTCCTCGCCATCATCCCACGCACCGCTCTCGCGCGCCTTGCCCTTCGCCGGGTCGCTCAGGCGCACCCCTGCTTGCGCTGGGAGCGCGTACGCTGACCGGTGCGGGTTGGGCATTGCAATGATGACGGACACGTTCACCTCCGCCGCGCGCAGGACCGGGTCCCTCTGCTCTATAGGTATGCCTGGGGATGGCGGCACGGATCCTGCGCCTGACGCCTCGTTCCGCGGCGTAGGCGGTGTTGCCCGGCGCAGTCGTGCCCGAGGAATGATGTAACCCGCTCGCTCGAGTAGCATTCGCGCAGTAAGGCGAGGTTGGGGTGGGGGGTTACTTGGTTGTGTCGGTTCGGGGGCAGGTAACGGGTCCAGCCCGGGCTTTTCGGAAGCTACGCTCGCTGTGACAGGCTGCGAGGAGAGGGAGGGGTATGGTTTGCACATGTCGTGTGTACGAGCGAAGAGCAAATACGTACCATGACGCGCTCCCACTTTCCGGCCTGCGGACTCCCGGTGGAAAAGTACGGCGGGAGGACGGTAACGTCGAAGAGCGTCGGCCGCTTCAGCTTGCGCCGTCCGCCCATGCCTCGGCCGAAGCCGCCGGCAGCCTCCTCCGTGGGGGAGAGCAGCACGCCCGCCGCGATTGCCTCTTCAAGGCGGCGGCGGAAACGGCGGCGAAGGAAGATACCGCGCATGATGATCGCAGACGAGATCGCCAGGAGGAGGAAGAGTGTTGCGAGGAACGTGAACCTGAAGACGGAAGCGCGCATGATTAAGTCGTGTGCGGAGCGTACGCCGAGGGATGCCAAGCAGGGGTATGAGGGTATGAGGGTAAAAGGGTGAACGAGGGTGCGGGGTCGGACTTCAGAGAAGCAATGTAGGAGAGGAAATGATACGATGGCGGGCAGGGAGGCGCAGCCTGAGCGCGTCAATGCAGCCGCCATCTTTAAAGTGTCCGATTGTATAGCAACATTTGTCTGTAGACACCATGTCGCGTATTCACGCACACCGCCCGCCGTAGCATATATGATATAACATCTGAGATAGCGAGCGGACGTACAGGTAGAGCGACGACGATGGTGGCCCCATCTGGCCTGAGTCCTGGGTGCCGGTGGCCGCTGCCCCGCCAGAGGTTTGTGTCGGGAAGAAGGGAGAACTGGAATTGCTGCTAGCGCCGCCATCTGTAGCGGAGACGGTCCCCGACGGCGATAAAGAGGCGGATGCCGACGAAGACCCCGTCGAAGAGGTGGCCATGGTGGTCGAGGAGGGAGGAGGAAGAGGGGCGGGCGGGAGAGACGATACGCGGATCCGGGGCACTCGCTCATGCAGTGCTCCAGCTTCACAAGTTGCCGGAAGCGCCCGGCCTCCCCGGGGCAACCGAGCAAAGAACCAAGCCCACGCTCGTCTGCTCCCATGCTCCTGCCACCGCCGTCTGCCCATGTCCACATCTCGAGCGAATTTTCCTACAGGCTCTGCTGCGACCTCGACGGAGGCCGCGACGCCGTCAAGCGTCCGTCAATTCGTATCTCATCGACGTGTCCACCGCGAATTCGAGCGCACAACTGCGTCCGGGCAGTTTCGCCTCCTTGTCGGAAGAACACGCGCTGCGATTTATGCACCCGCTCATCCTCCGGAGGCGTCATCCAGGTAATCTCCATTTAGGGCGACGTCCTTGCAAGGCAGTAGCATGTTAACCCAGTCGTGTCAGACATGCCACTTGTGGTAAGCTCGAATGGTGCGCTATCGCACACGTCGTCTCATCTGGACGGGCCCGTGAAGAAAAGCATTCTGCATTCTGACAGCCCTTCGACAGCGCAGGGCCCACGGTTATCGCGCCTCCAGCAGATACGCCGCGGCGCACAACACGCGGAAACCATGAGTAGGGTCGCAGTCTCACAACGGACGATCGACACGGTCAGCTGCAGCTGCCGCGGTATACGCGCGTGGGGCCCCACGCATCGCGACGTGACCGTGCGCATCGATACTGCTCCCGCGAGACATGTTCGTTACCCCCGCAGTTGCTGCGAAGCAGAAGTCCCGTAGAACTGCGTCCCGCAGGAGGTTGACCTTTCCCCTAAATCGGTGGTCTTTGACGTTCATACACTCTTGAGGTCATCTATCGACGATCGACAATTCCTGTAGGTCCAAGCGAGCAGAATGTATCCCACATTGGTTTAGGCCACCTGAGCACTGAGAACGATCCATAAAGCATGTCTCAAGCATCCGGTATCAGTACCGATGCCACCACATATGACCGACCTCGCGCGTCCATCGCGTCAACCACACTCTTCTCATTCCCGCCACCCGCTTCCGCACGGTCGATCGCAGCGACACCTGGAAGGTGGAAGCACAATACATCCTTCTAAATTCCACCAAAAGCAGACGCACACGCTAACCACGGGCCCCGCACGCAAGCAGCAGCGTAGAAATTCTTGACTTCTTTCGATTCATTATCGACGGTTCTAGTCCTTACGGTAATTATGTACAACGCGCAGCGCGACGGCGGCTGCTGCTGGCAAGGCTTCGTCATCAGAACATTATCATCATCGGCGCGACAACAACTGCATGCTGCAAGTCAGGGAAGGCGAGTGAGAGCGAGGAGCGAGGGGGCCATCGTGCGCGAGCGTCCCGCGGAACAACAACGGCGGGCGCAACGGGGATGGAGGAGGAAGAGCGGGGGCACCAGGAAGGGAAGCAGCGGCCGCAGTGCGCAAGGGTGGGTCGGAATTAATGTACGTGGTCCGGCGTGCAGGCAGGAGCCACGGAGGAGGGGAGGGGGAGGGAGGGGGGCGATATACGGCCCCACAAGACAAAAGTCATGGCGACGCCCGTAAGCGTAAGCGTACGCGAGACAGACGCATGGTGCATGGTGAATGCGGCAGAGAGCGGATGAGCGCGCGCCGCCCAAAGCGTCGCGGCGCGCGGGTCGGGGGGCAGAAGACAGAAGGGCGGTGTCGGAGCATATACACGAAGGGGTATACATTCTGCCTGTTGCGGCGTTGCGTGCGTGCGGCGATTGGGGAGCATGTCGAGCAGGGGGCGGGCGGAAGGCACCGATGGCGGGTGCTATGACGCCACGGCGGGGGCCACGCTCGCGCGGGGGAGGACGTCCTTGTCGAGGAACGCAGGGTGCGCGTACAGCTCGCCGTACACGTTCATATGGATCTCCACGAGCTTCGCCGCGCGCTGAGAGATGTGCGCGACCTCCGCGCCGAGCGGCTCAAGCCCGCTCGTCGTCGTCGGCGCATCTTTTGAGAGCGGCACCTTCGCAGCCGAGGGCGAGGTGGGCGAGGGCGGTAGTGGTGCAGGGGCAGGCGCGAGCTGGGGCACGACGATGGCAAGGACAGCGTCCTCGACGCGCTCCCGCAACCGCTTCCTGCAGAGCACGCTGAACGGCGACCCGTGCCGCAAGTTCGCCTCCGTCCACCCGAGCGCGAACTTCACGACCTGCATGTCCGGCGCGCGCAGCGCCCGTCCGCCATCGGCTGCAGCCGCCTTCATCGAGCCCCCCGCGCGGTGCGGCTCCGATGCGTGCATCGCGACCTGCAGCGCGACGTCCTCGATCTCCGCGCGCCACTTGCGCAGCTCTGCCTCGCGGTCGCGCTCATGTCTGCTGGAACTTGAGCTCGAACTGGTGCCCGCGGCGGCGGATCGGCTGCTCCCGAGGCTGGACGATCCGGGGCGGCGGCCCTGCATGAAGCAGAGGCCGGGGTGCGCGGGCCCGATCTCCCAGATCTCCTTCTTGAGCTGTACGAGTGCGTCTGGGGCGACGGCGTCCGCGCGCGTGCGTGGGGCGCGGTTCAGCGGCGAGTGCACGAGCTGGCGGTACATCATGAGGAGCATGTACAGTGCGGTAAAGTCGGCGGCGTCCGTGTTCAGCGTGCCGAAGCGTGCGTAGTCGAGGTAGAACGTCTCGGGGTACCCGGCGTAGTACGCCGCGTGGCTGCTGCTGGAGGCATGCGAGGATGGGCGTGAGGACGAGGACGAGGATGTGGTAGGGGGTGTGGTGGTGGTGGGTGTGGAAAGCGTGGACGCTGGAGGGGAGGGCGCGCCAGGTGCGGGCGGGTCGAAGATGAGGTTGACCGTGGCTTTGACCACGGCCATGAGCACCTGCGTCGGGCGGGACGAGCTCATGAACAGCTGCGACTGCGAGCACCCGCCGCCGCTGAGCTCCTTCCACGCCGCGCCCAGCCACTCACGCGTCATGTGGATCGTGCGGCGCGCATTGTGCCTCTCGTCCGAGAAGATCTGCACTTCGTAATCGCCCGCCGTCCGGACCAAGTACGGCCGCAGCGTCTGGAGTTGGTGATTGGCCACATCCTGTTAATCAATGCAAAAGGGCGCGAGAAAGAGAGTGGACAGGGACCGATCAGGCGTGCGCATACAGTCGGAGATGCGATCAGCACTCACCAGCTTCATCAGCTCCATGATCTCGAAGCACATCCTGATCGCGCGCACCGCGTCCAGCTTCGTCCCATTGCCTCCCGGGGCACACGCCCGCGCGAGGCCGACCATCTGGTCCACCGCGGCGTCGCGCATCGGCGCACAGTGGCAGCGGATGATGTCCCCGATCACCTGGAAGAGGCCCGAGGGGTCGAACAGCCCGTGGCTAATCTCCTGCTTGATGAGACCAGGGTCCAGGTGCTGCTTCAGGAGCTCGATGTGCGTCAGATTCTGGTGGTATTGCGGGTGCTGGGGCGACGGTGGGAAGAGCAGCTCTGGGGGGCGCAGCGTCGGCGGCTGTGGGGGCTGGATAATCGAGACCAAGACAGCGAGCAGCTCTACCAGCAGCGGTTCGATGCGTGAGGGCATGCGCACGGTGACAAGGTTGCCGCTCCCTGCGTTGTACCGCACGGTAGCCTTTTGGGGCGCCTCTGGGATCGCCTCGCACGCACAGCGGAGCTCGGCTACCTTGCCGTGGCTGTCGACGGTCGTACATGTACACCCGGTCTCGAGTTCCCGCACGATCGTGAGCCAGTAATGGTCCGCGAGATCGCGCTTCCGGCGGCTCGACGTTGGACGAAACTGCAGTCCGGAGTCAAAGAGCAGATCATGGCCTACAATAACGGCGATGTATGATGAGGACGGTGTAGGTACAGGTGAGAAGAAAGGGCCACTGACGGAGCTGGGGGTTGCGGAGGATTGCGTCAAGGTCTAGTTCTTTGAGCGTCTCTCTGTTTATGGGCGGCGTGTGTGGGGGTATATGCGGCGAAATCGAGCACGGGTCGATGGGAGAGACAGGGACAGAGTGAGATTTGGAAGACACGGATGCTAGCCTCTGAGGACGCAACAATGACCCGCTGCTGGGGCCCGGCTCGGTCGCGGAGACAATACCAGTATCGCGGTTTTCTACATCGCGCCGGCGGCGCTGCATATAGCGTGGCGAGGGTCGCGATGACCTGCTGCGAGTGCGGTGTGGTGAGCCTGGTGGCGTACTGGGGATCTCTATGCGAAGGCGTTTGGCAGAAGGCTGGCCTTCGCGGTCCAGTTGGGGGGAGAAAGAGACAGCAGGGGCCGGACAGGAGGAGGAGGAGGAAGCAGAGGGCGTAGACCAAGAGGCAGCCATACCTTGCCGTGAGCGGGCGAGCATCCACGAAGAGCCAGAGGGGCCGTCTGGGGCGTCGGCGGGACAGCGAGGGGTCATGTTGGGGTCGATGCGGATGGCGTCGGAGCCTGTAGCGGCGTCTGCGGGCTGTGGCGGGGGGACGGGGCCGAGGTCGTCCTGGTCTGCCTTGCGCTTGCGGTTGATGTTGTGGATGGGACGGCGGGACTCATGGGCGAGGTCGTCCATGGGGGGAGGGCGGGGGAAGAGATAGAGAGCAGCGGAGGATATGGGCGGCCATATTTAGGGAGGCGAGGAGAAACGCGTGGTAGCAGCCCGCTTGGGCGACACGCTGCCATAAGGCCCATGCCCATCCCATCCCCTCCCTCGCCCCCTGCCTATTCCGGCCTCCGCCCGGCCTTAGCCCCCGTCCCAGCCCACTAAATAAGCCGCCCTTTGTGCCTCCGCCGCAGCCCACACACTCGCATTTTCACGGCTGAAATGACCCATCAGCCTCCGCATTATTTCTGCCGCCCCGCTTGTTTCTGAGACCGACTCTCCGCCCGCCGGGTGCGGCCCAATCCGGCAGGTGCGCGGCGCGTGCCATCACGCGCGCTCTCCCACATGGACCCACTCCGCCCGCCCGTCCGAGTCCCTCGCTCTGGGATCTGGATACCCGGCGCATGCATGGGGAGCCGCTCCTGGCATTCTGAGCACGTCTTTGTGCCCATTGAGGCTGTCGAATCGGGCACATCCACATATGTTGCTCTGTCTTCACACGTTCGAGCCGCACCATCACCACGCGTTGGGCCCTCTCTGCCCTGCGCTCTGCTCGCCCTGCGTCCTCCTCGCGAGTACGTAAGGGCACAATCAGATGGCCTCCGGACGTGCTCCAGCCAACACAACACCTCCTCCGTGCTTCTCCGGCCTCGCCTTTAGCCACCTCCTCGCGCCCAATACACGTCCCACCCCGCCCGACTGCCACGCCCGCGCACGTAGCGAGCTATCGCCGCAGGGTGATGGTGCCCGCCCCCTCAGGGCACACAAACAGAGCTTGTCTGCGCAACGCCTGCATGAATCACGATTCGGGATCCAGGGTCTACCCCTCCTCCCACGCACTCATCTCGCACAGGCCAATCTTTCATTTCAGATGGCCCATCGCGCACACGAGGCTCTCCCCCTCCTTTTTTCCAAACAAACTCCATTTCCCCGGTCCGGCGGCGGGACTAGCGTGCGGAGAATGCCTTTGGCACCTGCAACACGCCTCCGCCGCGTCTTGTGCCCGCATCTCTGCCTGCGGGCGCCCCGGATGCGACGGTAGGTGTCGTCGCCGTATGTGCTGCGCGTCGCAGACGCGCCACCATCCGCGCCTGGGTGGTTTGCATCCACCATGGCCATGTAGAGATCATTCGGACACGCGAACCCCGTAACGGAGCCGAATGGAGGGCATGAATGCCGTGCCTGCGGGAACGTCATCCCCATAATCCGGATATCCTGCGATCCGCCGGGAGAGGGACAGGTGGCAGCGGCGACCTGCGGAGGTGCCGATGATCCCATCCCGGTTCCACCATGCATCTCTGCATCTGACCGGACGTGCAATGTAACGTACTGCCCGTGGGACGCCTCGTGCAGCGTCTTGTTCAACACGCTGATACGATCTCCCCGACCGAATGTAGATGCCTGTTTAATCTTGTTGAGGAACCTCCTTAGCTGATATTGTGAAGTTCAGTCATGACGCGCACGGTCGCTGCAACAGCTTCGTTCGCCCGGAGCCGGGCGGGCCTCTGTATACGGTACGTCGTCTGAATTTAATACACGCTCCGCCATACTGGAGCTCGTTCCCATCATCAGTACGAACGCGAACACAAGAAGACGTCCCGGGATGTCAAGACGCGACACCAGCTGAGACCGCGCCTACCTCCCGTATAGGCAGTTTGGGCTCCGTACTCTTCGCCTGGGATCATCCGCCTCCATTTGACTGACATATATTCCAGCCGACCCACCTCCGACATTCCAGTCTCGTTCACGGCAGACGCACAATGCTTTCGACAAGACAGGGGCCATGTTCACAACGTCCTGTCTCCAACAGGCCCAGGGCCGCCGCGCGCTCCAGCCTCCGGTCCCCGCCGCCCCCTGCGAACACAAGCACTGCTACAGCAGGATTCGGACAGTCGAAGCTCGCACCCCGGAAGGCTAGCTGCCACTGGTCAGGGTACTGCGCGATATGGCCCCATGTCAAGCTCGCGCGCCCGCTGATTTCATCGCTCAATCAGCATCCCATCTCCTCCGCCGCCCCGCAACTTTGACGCAGCGCGGCCGGTTGCGGCATAGTCTGGCGAAGCGACGCGTCCCACGCGCGCCCGCTGCCTGAAGCTTGGGAGCTTCGAGCCTCCGCTCTGCGTGTATGTATGGCCCACTGCGTCGACGCGCGCGCCTCGGAGCTCTTCCGCGCACGCTCCCGCCTTCGTCCTGGCTCGAACGCAAACTCTCTCGGAAGGATCCTAGTGGCACGAACACGCGAACCTACCCCGCCGCACACGACGTCCATCCACACCACGCCTCCCCCACCCACGCCTCCGCCCCGGCCGTGCTTCTGCGCTGATAGTGCCTCTTCGCCCGGTCCCTCTCATGTTCCCAACGCACGCACACCCGCCCGCCAACCTCAGCACACGCGCCACGATATCGGAGGACGATAGCATCATCATCACATCTGCCCCCGCATCGCCCAGCTGTCAATCAAGATCAAGCACAAGCCCAAGATCCTCCCTCCCCGAACCCAATCTAGGCAGGTGTGCCGCGGCGGGATGCACGCCGGGATGGGTGGTTGTGCGAGCCCCGTGCCGCGGCGCGGACGTACTTGGACGGGGGGCACGAGGCCCGGTCTCCTTCCCGTCCTGGCGGTTCGATTGATGCTAGTGCTGGAATGCGGGATGAACCCCGCACGGCTTGTTCACAAGATCCATCGCACTCGCGCGAGCGGCCTCCCCCGGTGATTCGCGATCCACCGTACGGTCTTGTTATGTGGACTCGGACGTGCTCTTTGCTTCCGCGACGGTTTCACCGCCGAGCCCGCTCCAGTCTTGTGTGGATGGACACCGGGCACGTCAGAACAGAACAGGTCAGAACGAGTCCCCGAGCCCCCCGCGCGGCCGGAGTGTTAAAATGTGTCGCAATACGTACTGATGCCAGGGTCATTTGTCAGGGATCGTGTGGAATTCACCGGCCGCGCTCCCACCCCCCGCCGCCCCGCACACTCAATTGTCGCCCTCCCCTCGCCCGGACCGCACACACCATATCCGTCCACTACACACGCAGCCGCTTACTCATCTCAGCGTCCCGATGCCCCTGGAGCGTCCACATCTCCTTCCAGCTCCAACACACCCAGCGGTCCGTATCGGCCCCTGCATACGGTGCCACTGAGCCACCATCGCGCAGCGGCCCCCACAAATCCCACTCCGCGCGCCGCGAGTCAATGCACGCCGCGCACTATATCAGCAGCAGCAGGCCTCAGCAGGCAGATTGAGAAGGAACTACAGGCCCCGGGCGCGCAATCAGTTCTCCCTGCGTCTGTGCGTGTGCGTGCCGCAACGCTATTCGTCGGCACCGGGGGGCACCGGGGGCTTCGCGCACTAGCAGCCGTTCTCTCCTTCCTCGCTATGCCTCGTTTTCTTCCCCGCAGGCCCTCCGGCATTGAGCGGACCCGCCAGGTCAATCTATGCTTCAGCGTGCCAGTGCCAGAGCGTGCCTCGCGCTCCTGGGGCCCGTACCTGCCGGGCACACCGCAGGCTTCGCTGATGCACCGGCTACGGCCGCAGGCGCGGATTCGCGACGAACTCAGCGTTCAACGTTCAGGCCCTGCGTCCCGCGTCCCGAGCACCGCGGCGGCGAGCAAGCTCCAACACACGAACGACAGATGCTGCGAGGCTGCAGAGAAGACGGTTCATATCGCCCGTGCGTGAGCCCACGTTCACGTCAACGAACCCCCGCCGCTGACACCGCACCCCCTCCTTCCGCCGGACGATGGGCGGCCTGCAGGCAGCGTTCTCGTGTCCGTTCTCGTTCCTGTTCTGGCGCCGCTGCTCTGCAGTCTGCAGCACGGTCTGGAACCAGATACAAAGCCTGGAGCGCGAGCCTGGAGCTGCTGGGCACTGGGGAGTCGGCGATTGGATGCTTGTGCGCGTGCCCGTGTCGGGCTCCGCCCTGCTAGCTCTATCGGGCGTGCAGGCCATCTACGCTGAATTGGCATTGGACGAGTGCCAGCGGCGGCTTCGCGCCGCCGCACGTTGTCGCGCTTCGACCGAGGATCCCGCGGTTGCACGGGCGGACGGGGCGTGTACGTACACCCCCCTCTCCCCGAGCGTGGCGGGCGGATATCCAGGGTTCCGCAGGGCGTGCCGTCTCATGGTGTGTACGGAGAGGGCAGGCCGCCGTGCGCTGTGCGGGCGCTGGCGAGGACTCTGGCAGCACGAGCAGTGGCCCGCTGAGAAGGAGCGGACATGAGCGGTCCCTCGCGACAAGTGGGAGCGCGTCCCGGGTCCATCTCCGCGTATGTTGTTGTTATCTTTGTCGAGGTTCGCTCATGAAACAGACAAACTTCAATCTACCATTGATGCCAGCGACATCATCTGTGACACGTCCGAGTCCGACACCCGTCCATCCGTCCGACAAGCTTGTACAGCGTCCGTGGCGCAGCGGGGCTTCTTACCGCCAGTTCTTAGCTTCTGTCTGCCGTCAGTGCTGCGTCCCCCACTCGTGGCGGATATCCAAATATCCAGATACGACGTTTCGTACGAGACGCCTGACGTCACCGCACCCTCTGAGATTAGCCTGGCCTGGATGCGCACGCGGGGCGCTATTCATAGGACCGCACGGGGAGAACGTGTTCGTGTCGTGATCAGGGCAAGCGAGCCTATCGGCCATGCAGCGGGGCGCAACCACCACGCACCTCGCTCGAGGACGGTATCGTACGATTGTCCGCGCTCGGTGCCACCAACAGACCTCCGGATGAGTCAGGGTAGAGCAACGGGACATGTGCATTGCGGTGGATGTGTACAAGTATACGTATACGGGCGAGTGTTCGTAGCGTCTCCTGCCACGCTCTTTCCTTTGGGGCCAAGTCCGTGATGCAGCACGCGAGCGACACGGGGGTCTCACGCGTCGTCGACGAGCTTGTCCTCCGGGTGGCCTTGCGGCTTGGCGTCCTCCGTCGGCTTGCGCGCCTTCCGCCCGTAGAACTCGGCGATGATCTTGGGGCTGATGCGGTTGAGCTGCTCCTTCGGGAAGATGCGCAGCAGAGACCAGGCCAGGTCGAGCGAGTCGAAGATCGACCTACTCTCGTACGCGCCTGCGAACACGGTATCGGACGCCCACAAAAACACACAGAAGATAAGGAGGGGCAAGAGGTGCACGGTCAGAGCGAGGAAGCAGCGAGGAGGGAAGGCGTCACGTACCCTGGCCCACGAACTGCTTCTCGAACTTGTCCAGGAACTCGAGCGCGAGCTTGTCTTCTGGAGAAAGCGCCTCCTCACCGACGACGGCCTTCATGGCCGCTGCGTCGCGTCCGATAGCGTACTTTGCATACTACAGACATCGCGCTGCACGTCAGCAGACCGTATCACGATGTTTTCATAAGGATACACACCAGCTGGTTGGAGACATCACCGTGGTCTTTCCGCGTCAGCTTTTCACCGATGGCACTCTTCATGAGACGGGACAGCGAAGGCAGGACGTTGATCGGTGGGTATATTTGCCTGTTGTACAGCTGACGATCGACGAAGATCTGGCCCTCAGTGATATACCCGGTGAGATCGGGAATTGGATGCGTGATGTCTGCAGAGGCAGAACCACGAGTGCGGGAGAAGCATTGCAGGAGCGTCAGTCAATTGAGTCGGGGCCTGGCATACTGAGACCGGTTTGAGATTGAGACGCACCATCGTTGGGCATGGTGAGGATAGGGATTTGGGTGATCGAGCCGTTGCGGCCCTCCACACGACCTGCACGTTCATAGATCGTGGACAAATCCGTGTACATGTATCCGGGGTAGCCGCGGCGACCAGGAACCTCTTCACGGGCAGCCGAGACCTACAAATAAGCATGGTGGTTAGGAAGCCGCTTTCTGCTGCGAATGAATTCCGAGCATGATCGACTTGCCTCACGGAGCGCGTCCGCATATGATGACATGTCCGTCAGGATGACAAGTACGTGCTTCTCAAGCTGGTATGCGTAGTACTCCGCAGTGGTGAGTGCCAGTCGGGGCGTAATTATACGCTCGATTGTGGGGTCGTTCGCGAGGTTGAGGAAGAGCGTGACACGATCGAGACTGCCGTTTGACTCGAAGTCCTCCTTGAAGAAACGCGCAGTTTCCATGTTGACACCCATCGCCGCAAACACGACGGAGAAGTTGTCCTCATGGCCATCGTGCACGTCCTTCGTGGGACCCTTGACCAGTCCAGCCTGTCGTACAATTTGCGCAGCAATCTAGGAAGGACCGGCGTAAATCACAGAGTTAGCTTTACCGCCACAGAGCTACTGCGTACCTCATTATGCGGTAGACCGGCAGCGGAGAAGATGGGAATCTTCTGTCCTCTCGCAATTGAGTTCATGACATCAATGGTGGAAATACCAGTCTGGATCATCTCCTCGGGGTATATGCGAGAGTAAGGGTTGATAGGAGAGCCTATTATAAGTAACGCGTCAGGACACCAGAGCGGCCGCGCTACAAGGTTGATACAACGCACCGTTAATGTCCAGGTAGTCCTCCGCAAACACTTTGGGGCCGTTGTCAATAGGCTGTCCAGAGCCGTTGAAGATACGACCAAGCATGTCCTCTGCCACGGGCAGCTTCATGCTGCTACCGGTAAACTCCACATGAGTTGCCTTCACATCGACACCGGACGTCCCCTCGAAGACCTGGACAATAGCCTTCTTGCCCTGGACTTCCAGAACTTGTCCGCCGCGCTTAGTACCGTCGGGGAGCGTCAATTGTACAATTTCGTTGTATGAGGGGAACTAGGGCGCTCGCTGAGTACCAAAATGGAACAGGCGCAAGCGAGAAGACGCACCTTGACATTGTCCAACACAACCAGTGGGCTACACGTTCTCCTGTCAGCACTTCCAAAACATAGTAACGTAGTGTGCATTACCCGTTGACCGCGGAGACCGTCCGGTAGTCTGTACATTGCGATTCAGCATCCTACCGCCGTCGCTCCAATTCTCCGAGATCCTCACCGAGATGCGGTTTGACCGTGTATTCGCGCGTCACTGCGGCCGCGTTTATAGCCGCCAGCTCTTGGTTGCTCATGCGTGGACTTGCCATCGTGGAGGTCGTGAGTGGTGGTAGAAGGAGGAAGGATGTTCAGTCGAGGACTTCCGATGCAGTGACGTCCTGCCCAGCGGTTGCGATACTTTAGGCGCCCATATACGCGGCGATACTGACTTTCCCACGGATCCTATATCAGGCACGCGAAGACTTCGAGGCGGGGGCACTGACTGGTGCAGTTGGTCCGCCAAAAATATCAAAAACCAGTACCGTTAGTATGTATGTGTAGATATCTATTGTACAAATGGGAAGAGCTTCTATGCCGATTGGGCCTTTGTCAACAGCTCGATGCAGCGCTTCGCAGCGTCATCCACGGAACCCATATCTTTCAAGGACCTGCAAAATAATGTACCCAGTCAGAATCGCACGCCAAAGTTTCTACCAAAACATACCATTCTGTCTCAAGCAAAATCTCTTCCACGTCGTCCGTCTCCATACCAGTATCTTTGCTCGATAGAACGAGGTATAGATACTCTGCTGTGTCTGCCCGAACCTGCAGAGAAGTGTTAGACCAGACCCGCGCATATCATGGAATTAGATGCGACGTACACGCGGGTATTGATGTGCAAGAAATTGGTATAGCTGGGCGATGCATTCGCTCTGCAACTCCGCCAGAGGGATGAGGTTGACAAGACTGCTGCCCATCAGCTTATGACCAAAGCGCAGGGCTGATGAACTCACCATCTCATGGACACGTTTATTCGCTGCGGATTCTTCACGCGCCCCGCATTTCTCGACACGAGAGCAAGTAGAGTTCGCAGACTAAACGGCAGCGCGTGTCAAATGCAGATAGTGTGTGCCTGAATGGGATCAACATACGTCTGCAAGCCCTCTGGATCTTGCGGCACGTTTTCGAAGACGTCGGCCTCAAGGAGAACATTGAACGTTTGCAGCACTGGAATGACGACGGTGTTCGAAGTGACTTTCTTCTGTGCCTGTGCTAGAAGATCGCGAGCAAGGCTGCGTTGGTCATAGTGGTCCGGCGCATCCGTCGCGATGGGCAATTGCAACGCGTAGGTAACGAGCGCGGAAGCAACTGGCCGTTGCTAGAAGACCACGTTGAGAAGGAGCCGTGGGGAGCAGATCGATTCGCTTACAGTACTGTCCGTCTTCGTGCTCGTACTGAGAATCAGGCCTGCAAGCAACTGCCCCCGGTACTGCTCGATCTGCAGGAGTTCCACTACACGAGGGAAGAGCCAACTTCCGTCGTTCCAGCCGACCGACTCTTCGTTGCTGTAAGATGAAGAATGATCAGAACACGCCCCCTATATCTTCGAATGTGCATACCTAAGGAACTTCTCTTTCATCTTTGCATCGCCATGTATTCGCCATTGCTGCGCTTGCTCCACAGCCGGGGGCGGCAACAGCAACAAGGTAACGACGCACTCTCCTGCTTGTTGCCGGACATTGTCAAGTCTCTCAACCCCCTGTTTGAGTATCCCACCGATCGCGTCGTGGTAGCGACTCGGCGGGAAGTAGTGCGAGAATTCGGGGAGGGTAGATGCATGCGTAAAGAGTGTCTCCACAAAGGAAGTGAGACCGTTCACGCAGGCCATACGCACCCACGAACCGACGTCTCCGCGTTCGTCGCTTGTGTAGTCCGTCAAGCCGTCCTGAAGGGCATCCGTCATCTCGCAGACAATCTCGGCGGACAGATCTATCCAGATGTCAATGCTTGTCGGTCATCCCAACGCGTAAGGAGCACTGACTCTGAACTAAGCATCCCGAGACATTCTTGAGGATCTGCGGCATAGACACAAAGGCGTTGCGCCGGGCCTCGACATTCTGGCTTCCATTCTGCATGTAACGCCACAAAGAGCCTTGTCAGCACCCTCAACACCCTTCGCGGAACCAGGTAAGGGTACCAAAGCCAACGTACCGTGCGATCGACCATCCCCAATAAGCACCGCACAGCGGATTCAATCCCATGCGGATGAGACGCGTAGTCCAGCACGCCCAAAACCCGCGCCAAGCTCTGCTGCATCGGCGCGCTGCCTGCGGCGAACTCCCCGATAAGGCGATCGACTACGGCGGAGCAGTCGACCAGCCGGCTGACCGCAGCAAGGGCCGCCGCAGCCGCCTCCTGTACGGCATCGCTCTTGCTCCGAAGCCCGGAGTCCACGACGAGGCGCCAGTGGGGGACGCTGCTTTGGGCGTGTTGAGTCTCGGGGAGCGAGATGCCCGCGGCGATGAATCGACAAGCGGCTTCTGTGATGTCCTCCTGGCGAGGCGATTGTATCGTGGCCAGCGGTACCGTGGAAAGGTATGCGAAGACCTACTCAGGAGTTAGGGTGATCACGGGTCGAGAATGGAACATGAGACTCACCTTGCGTCGTTCGGGTACCAGCTGAGGGTGCGACGAATCACGCATGGCTGCTGCTAGCTCGGTCAACGCGAGAAGTGCACCATGGATATCGCCTGTGTCCGGCACTTCGAGGAGCCTTGCCTGTGGTTCACGAAGTAAGCAATACGCGGAGCTTCATCGGGATTGAGACGTACCACGCGGGCGGCGACTTCTGGGCCTAGAAGAGGAAGATCCAGGTCGCACACCGCCCGAAGGGATTGTGCACCGAGCTGGCGCATAGCAGGGTCCCAGTGGCGAAGAGTCACGGATAGAAGGTGGTCGATCAAGAACGGCCGGTACTCTTCGTGTCTGTTCATCATTCAGTGACGGCAGGTCACAGTGCGGTAAACACTCACTCCGCAACCTCAGGCGCAGCTACGAGGAATGCATTTCGGCGGACACCAATAGCGTAGAAGTCCGTTTTTCTTAACACGTCGATGCCGTGCGGGAATAAGCTCTGCAGGGTGTTAGAGTCATTGACATTATGGGTGCAGGCGGTGCTCACCGTTCGCCCGACGTATTCCTGGAACGCAGCGCTAGCTGCACGGCGTATGTGGATCTCACGGTCAAAAAGCGCGGCAACAACGAGATGCCGAGCGAGGTTGAGAGCATGCGGTTCCAATGCTTCTACGCTCTGCGCGCGGGACAGCGACCACAACACGTAGGATGCGGCATCGCGCACGTTTGATCCAATTGAATGCGCACCCTTACGGATGTCGAAGTATAACGCCTGTGAATCCGTGTCAACATCTTTCACCAAACAACTGACTGTCAACGATCTGACGTACCTTAGTGAGCCATCCGATGAGCTCCGGAAGACGTTCATTTGGCACCAAAGCACGTCTCGCCATCTCGGCGCACGCAAGGCACGCGCCGTGCCATGTGCTTTCCGCGATGCTCGGCATGTCGTAGATGCTCGCCACTGCGGCGGAGTGAATAGAGAACAAATGAATGACTTGGTCTAGAACCTGCTCCGCAAAGTCTTCAGGGAGCCGCTCGCAGATCCTTGCTATTCCTTTGGCTGCCGAGTACCGCACGATGGTGTCCTGAGCAGCGGAGACCCTCCTTTCAATTATTTGCGGGTTGATATATGAAGAAGCACGCTCACCGTATCACGAAGGGCTTTGAAAAGGTCTTCTAAAACGGTCTCTGTTTCTTCAGGGACGTCGAAGTCTTCTTCAATGACGGCTTCGGTTCCAACATTCCCTTCCGATGCCAACGCGCGACCTTCCGGCATTTGATGAGCTACAATTTCACAGTGCGTCATTTAGGGTTACCTTTCGCATGAAGCCTCCGTATCTTGGCAGGGAGGAGCCGGATGACGATTCTCGCAATGGCTTTGGTACGCAGTTTCCGAATCGCAGTGTTGGCTACGAGGGTTTTGTTGTCTGCTAGAACATGTGCAACTTGAAGGAGAGCCTCTTTCTGCGCTTGCACCTCTTCGGCAGCGCCGAGCTTCATAACTTCGCAGATGACACGCATGAGACCCAGGCCCTGCGTACGCGTAATTCACTTTAGTTCTCTCTGAAACTCGAGGAGGGAAACCTAATTACCATAAAGGCGTCCGATAGCCCTTCAAGTTGAGACGTGACATACGAGAGGAATACTGGAAGTTTCGAAGCCATGTCTTTCCTGTTGCGAATCAGTACTATACGCGCCGAGGGAATGGTGCAGAATGTACCTCATGTATAATCGTGACAGTAGCAAAGCCGCGCCCTCGCGATCAACACCTGCCCGACCCAAGAACGACTTGGCCACAGCTTCGATCCTGGAGGCGGTCTCGCCCGAATGTCCGACCTCGTCGAACTGCTCCAAATCGAAAGGGATCATGCAGATAAGAGAGAGCCACAAGAGCATGGCGTAGCGCAGTGGCCACTGTTGCATCTCTTGAACAGGGCTGTTTGTCGCGCTGATGTAGTCCAGGACGACAGAGAGGTCCGCGATCTCGTGAGGGAAGAACCTCGCTGGCATGAAGTGAGCGATCCGTCGCGTCCATGTCAAAAAAAGACTGACTCATTGTCTTATAGCCTCGAAACTTGATAAAGTGGTACACTAGCAGCGAAAGCCGGTGCAGCCGCCATTTCGAGACGGACGCGGAGCTACTGCTGACGAACTTCTTCGCGTGAGTCTTGAGTGTTTCCACCACCGGTGCGAAGAGTTGCTCTAGATATGGGTCCAGTAGGTACGCTTGTTCTTGGTACAGGTCAAACTGAAGCAATTATGTAAGCCTGGGCACACTGTACTACAATCACCAAGAGATGCGGCCTACGATTAAAGTGATGTTCCTGTGTAAGAGCCATTCGAGCCTGTCATCGTCACCACTGGGTTGGGAGTACAGATCCACGGAGAGCAATTGGTCCCTCAAGCTGCAGAACCGATCGTGATCCTCGAAAGTCGCATATAGCTTGATGTCATCATTGTATGCTCTCTCAAACTGGCGGTCGCCTTCCGTGCCCTCGAACTTTTGTTCGCCTTCCATCCCTAGAAGATGCAGGTCGCTGCGCTAGATAATCAGACGTGCTTCTTCAATAACGTACCGGAAATATGCATACTGAAGGGTATGATTCAAGTGATACCAGGCGACCGGGCTGCTCGAGCGACTGTAACGATGCTCTGATTCTGAGATCTGAATCGCGGGAAGTGCATAGGATGATCGACTAGGCGCCCGCGGCTCGCAGGAAGCGCCCTTCCGCAAAAGGCAATCGTAGTGGTTCACCAGCAGTGGCATTCCCCTTCAAATTCGCCACGGCCCCGTATGCCTCACATCCACAACCGCTTCAAAGCTTTACATTCGCTCGTATTTGGTATTGAAAGGGTATACATTACTTTTCATGTCTCTCTGTGGTTTAGAGCTCGACAGTTCAGGAGATAATTTTGACCGCAGACCTGATTATTTCAGTTCACCTTTTATTTTTCGGCTCCACGCTTACTCAGATTGCTCGTATTCCTGCATGAACAACTCGAAGATCCTTACCAACATTGTGTGCAGTAGTCATGCTCCGATCGGTGTAGTGAATCGTTGATTCAGCCAGCAGACGACCTGGAAAGAACACGGGTCGCCGCCCAATGGAAGGTACAACGGTGAGCACGACCACACTTGACCAACGGAGAGGTACGAACTTTGTAACAAGAGGACGCGCATGACTCCATGATGTGGTTCAGAAGCCTCTTGTAGGAAGCGCCTCGAGTCATGTCGCCTAGGAAGAGAGCCTCCGGAGCTTCATCGCGCAGGGAGCGGTCGCTGCGGCTTACTGAGCATGCTTTTCACGGGATCGAGGCAGGTCTCGAGACATGTTGCTAGGGCCTGTATGGAAGGCACCATCAGCTTACAATAATGTTCGCGCGGCGCATATATAGACGAAAGGCAAATGCCGCACAAAACATCCTCTCCTCCATCGCATCCACACTTCTCGTTAAACCACCAACCACTCACCGTCATGCCTCAATTCACCTTGTACATGTCCAACACCGGCACTAACGGCTGGTATGTTACGCCGAAGACCACATACGCCTGGCAATGGCACACTCACCATTGACGATTGCAGGAAGGTCGCTATGGTGCTCGAAGAGCTCGACCTCCAGTACCACGCTATCTTCCTCGACTTGAGCAAAGGCGACCAGAGGAACTCCGAACACACGAAGTTCAACCCCAACGGGCGCATCCCGACGCTCATCGACCACGAGAACAACGACTTCACTATCTGGTGAGACGCCGCGCGCATCCTGTAAGATGCGGTATCAGCTACTGATTGTGGTACGACCATCATAGGGAGTCGAATGCGATCGTCACGTACCTCGTAGAAAAGTACGACCTCGACGCCAAGGTATCCCTGAAGACCTTCGAGGGCAAGATCACGCAGCTGCAATGGCTCATGTTCCAGGCGTCCGGACAAGGGTATGTCCTATCTCGTCGCACCCTGACTATGGCGTGGGACTCATCCCCTGTTAGACCTTACTTCGGCCAGGCCGTGTGGTTCATTCGCTCCCACCCGGAAAAGATCCCCAGCGCAGTCGTGCGATACCAGAAGGAGGTCCTGCGCGTCTTCGGCGTCCTTGAGATCGTGCTATCCAAGCAAGAATGGCTCGTCGAGGGCAAGTATACGGTCGCAGACCTTAGCTTCATCCCGTAAGTTTCATGTTTCAGCGTGTCTGAGCGCGGGGACAGTAAGGTCGAGCGCTGACGAATTTTCGCATCAGGTGGACCATCGCTGCCGTCGACGGGATTATCATGCGCGGCTACGAAGGGTTCGACTTCGCGAAAGACTTTCCGTCCGTCAGCAAGTGAGCCCCCCATCTCATCCATACAGCCAGAGAAGTGTTCAATGTACTCACATTGCATTTCATCATCCAGGTGGCACCAGGCCATGTTGAACCGTCCGGCGGTCAAGAAGGTGGATGACCTTAGGAAGAGCATGATGCCAGTGGACGCGTGAGCGCTGTCGTATCCTCTTTTCAGAATGTATATACTAGGGTACCCGGAACCCGGGAGAACGTGCGGAAGTCGAATGAATTCAGTATGCGATTTTGAATAGGCACAGATTCGGAGCCTGAGGTGGTGGGAAACGCGTACCTTGCTCGACAATGGTCCTAGGAGTTGGTAGTTCCGGACGGCTAGTGAACTTCATCCAGTACATGTCCTCGTTCGCATCACGCGGAGAGAACGGGCAGCTACTACGCATGGTGACCCTACCGACTGCGCGTGCGGAAGCGTGCTCTAGTATTGAATAATTTCTTCGTGCTACCTGACATTGATGCGGGACAGCGCGGTCTAGTGACTATGAGAACTTATTTTCAATATCATGCCCGGGAAATGCAGACTCACGTCTTTCAAACAATGTCAAGCAAGCAGGCTGTACCGTTACGAGCGACTGCGATGCTCCTCGCGGTCGTTGCGAAATGGCAGGAATAACAGGATCGGGCGCCAACTTCGGTTCGCGGGAAGCGCTCTTCTCTATATGGCAATCGTAATGGTTCGTTGACATCATCATCCAGGCAAGTTAGCGCCTAGCATTCGAGTCACCTTCGACTACTGTTGCCGCGTCTGCCGTGTGTGACCTGCCACTACACTGACCATTGCAAAACTTGCCATTCGCTAGTATTCTGAGATATGAATTTCGGACGAGACACCCGATACATCATGCCGGTGACCTACGTGTGCATCCGGCGTACTATCACTCACTTATGAACTCTTTATTCCAGCCACTAGGGGGTTAGCAAGCTGAAGTTATCGCGGGTCAACTCCATGAAGCTGCTCGTCGTGCAACAACTGTAGTGAAAGCTCTGCTGTACAGCCGTTGCCGTCATTCGAGAACGGTTTTATGGGTATATGTCCGCAACCTGGATGGGCTCGGTACAGGTCTTGTCGAGCATCGCTTGCATTCCCTCGGCGAGAGTCAGCCTGATCACGAAAGGCACGGCACATGCAACGCACGGGCCGCTGCTGAAGCTTCAAGGGTTGGTATGACGACACCTGTGTCCATGAGGGGACGGACGGATGTGCACGACGCCACGATGCGGTCTAGAAGCTCGCCGAGAGTTCGACCATGCTGGCGACAAGACGATCTCCTGAGAGTGGCAGATCGCAGCCCGAAGGCGTGTGCTGCGGCTGATGGAGCGTGTTATTCAGGGGATCGAAGCACTGCCAGGTGTCGAGTCATTTTTTTTTTGCTTGGGCGTGTACCGTTGTGTACTATGGGAAAGAACTTTAACGCCGGCACGGTCGAGCACAAAAAGGTGGCAGGCGAGAGCTGGACAAGGCATCCTCTACATCATCGAATCCCAAGCACTCGTCAAGCTACCGCCCACACACCATGTCTCAAGTAGCTCCCATCACTCTGTACATGTCCAAAGGCGGCACGAACGGATGGTATGTCGCCCCAACCCCACCCCACACGACACCGAAATGAGTGCTCACCGTATGGTATCGTAGGAAGACCGCCATCGTCCTCGAGGAGCTCGGCCTCCAGTACCACCCGATCTACCTCGACCTGTACAAGGGCGAGCAGAAGGAGCCCGAGCACACCAAGTACAACCCGAACGGGCGCATCCCGACGCTCATCGACCACGGCAACAACGACTTCGTCGTCTGGTGCGTCAAGCACTCCCTGAATAGTATGGTGTCAGCGACGGCGTAGGACTAACCGATGCACGACGACAGGGAGTCGAACGCGATCATCACGTACCTCGTCGACAAGTACGACCCCGAGGGCAAGCTGTCCATGAAGACCCTCGAGGACAAGACCACACAGCTGCAGTGGCTCATGTTCCAGGCGTCCGGCCAAGGGTCTGTCCCGCTCAGTTGTGCGTCAGCCTATCGTCCCACTGACACGCCCCCTGCTAGACCTTACTTCGGCCAGGCCCTCTGGTTCCTCCGCCAGCACTCAGAGAAAATCCCGAGCGCCATCGAGCGGTACCAGAAGGAGGTCTTGCGCATCTTCGGCGTCCTCGAGAGCGTGCTCGCCAAGCAGGAGTGGCTCGTCGGCGGTAAGTGCACCGTCGCGGACCTCAGCTTCATCCCGTATGTCGATCGATCGGTTGGCTCGCACGTCCAGCGCTGATACATTTTGTGCGCCAGGTGGAACGTCACCGCCGTCGATGGGCCTATCATGCGCGGCTATGAAGGGTTCAACTTCGCGCAGGACTTCCCGTCCGTCCATAAGTGAGCTTTCAGGCGGATTTGTATGTCCTGAGGGGAAACGGGCACTCACGTTGTGTTTCAATAATCTCCAGGTGGCACCAGACGATGATGAACCGCCCGGCGGTCAAGAAGATTGACGATCTCAGGAAGACCCTCAGGGACGCCTGAGTCCTGCGAGTTGATAGAATGGAGAGCGTATAAGCCAGAACGTGAGAAGTAGAGGTGTCAAAGCCAGAAGTCAAGCAGTCAAGCAAAGCCATGTACAATTTGTTGAAGTGTTCAAAGTTACTAGGTCAACAGCCTGTTGGAACAGTTGCCGAGTGATACTAAGGAAGCCAAATCTGTTGACAGACAACTCCGTGAACAAGCGTGTTCATCGAGTTTGAATCTCGATTAGTTTGCTCAATCACTCACCTCAGGTGGGCGTACTTTATATACAGCCACTTCGGATAGCCTACAGACCGAGCTAAAGCGCTTCAGTGTCAGACTCGTCTGTTTCAGGGAAGATCTATATGAGCAAGTGGAGCGAGTAAGTCCCAATATTATTGATACAAATGCCAGACTAAGCCGTGCGCCGCAGCCAATGTGTCTAAGTGTAGCTAATATTATACCGTATGAGATATGAGGGGAGGCGGTGCCGATAGATAGAGTGTGCTCATCCCCAGTGCATCCATGTTGAAGTTCCGCCGCGACCCGCACGAGCGCTTGGGCCGTCGCGTACTATCATGACTTCGCGCCCGCACTGGAGCCCTTCCACCACTTGCTGACCTTCTCGGTCGAGTAGCGGAGGCTCTTCACCGGCCCTGCGCTTATAAGGCCCTTGAGCGTCTGTATGGCCGACGGGTACCGCACAATTCCGTGCAGCTCTGAGCGCCAAATGTGTCAGCACATGGCTAGATCAACGGGACGCGCGGGGGAGACGCGCACCTTTCTCGATGATGGTCGGCAGCCCGGGGTCGCCCGCGAGCTTCGTCCAGTACACGGTCTCGTCCGCCTCTCGTGAGGGCGTCGAGGGCTGCGACGCGTAGCGGCCCGTTACGCCCCTCAGAAGGTTCGACGGGAGCTTGCGGAGGTGGGCTGCACGCGCGTGCGGGGACGTGTCTTGCTGGATCGTGTCCGCGTGGGCGGGCCAGTGCACGCCGGGGAGCGCGACGACGAGCCGGTGGTAGAGCTCCTTGAATTGCGGCGCCTGTTTGCGCACGATGTTCCCGACCTTGCCACGATTCTCCGCGGGGAGAAGCATGCGCACGTCGCCGCCGTACGAGAAGCCGGTGATGCGCTCGAAGAGCTCGCGCTCAGAGAACGCGTCCGGGAGCGTAAGCAGCGCGGTGCGCACGGCAGAGGTGAGGTTGACTTGCTGTGTGAGCCGCACGCGCGCGTCGTCCTTTATAATCCGGATGGGCTTGTGCATGCGCCCGGAGAGGTAAAGCGACTTCCAGTTGAGCAGGTCCGAGCAGAGGTTGTCCACTGTTGTGACCCCGTATTTGATCGTCTACGTCGGCACGGTAAGCTTGTGTCTTTCGAACACGAGGCTACGGGACGGGACGTACCACGCCGTCCATGCGGACCATGGAGTTGAACCACACCCCAGGCGAGATCTCCTCGACTTTCGCGACAAATGATGACCCCAGCATGCGTGCACCGAGCGGGTAGTGCGAAGGGTTCTGGTGCATGTTGATCGAGTGCCAGTGATCCGCGTGGGTGACGGCGAACATGAAGTCGAGCATCGGGCCGCCGGTAGACGACGGGCTGCTTGTTGAGTAGCCGTCCTGTTCGAATACCCCAGAGCCATACGCGAATGCATACCGGATAGGAGCATCAAACTTGGCGACGATACCTTCAAGGAGGGCACGCGTCGAGTCTGTGACCGGCAGAAACTGGTTGCGGCCGAACGAGGGCGGCAGCGATGAGAGGACCTCATGCCTGCGGGACACGGTGGGTCGGGGAGCGGGATTCAGGCGAGTCCGAGCGAGCGGTTTCGAAGTGGGATGCTTAGAAGGCGGGGGCGGGGGCGGGGGCGGGGGATGTAGGCCGGGCGATGCGGCAGCCTCTGTAGAGAGCGAGCGAGCGACAAGAGTGGGAAGCCTGCGGGCATGCGTTCGGGCGATCATGGTAGTTCGGGAGAGAGTAATGAGAGGGTGCGGCGTGCAGCGTGGGTTCTGTGGGCGTCCTGGTAATGCTCGGGATTGGGATGGACGTTACTCTCCAAGCCGTCTAGCTAGGCGCCTAGGATGTACCCCAGCCCCCGATCACGAGACCCGCCCCGCTCCGCCTGCGCGCCGCAGTGGCCACCCGACGTTCTGCCACCGCCGACAGACACCGCGTCCGTCTAGCTCTATGACGCAGCACGGGGCTAATGTAATACGCCAAAATGAAAGGCAAGTAGTCGTAAACGCGAATAGACCATCCAATGTAAGTCTAAGGGTGCTTTGAATTTGGGAGTCAGGGCATTCTACGCGCTCACCAGCGCAGGCATAGCTCAGTAGTCTTCCGATCACTCTGAATTGAGTGCAAGCTGGGGTTGCTACAAACGGCCTGGGGACGTGAGGCTCGATGGGCACCGCAAAGCAGCCTGTCTTTATACGACATGTAAAGCGTGAATGTTTCGCCATGAGAGGCACTTCCGATGTAAATTCAGATGGCTTTGACAAACAAGATATAGCCAGGTTGTAGCCAGGTTCGCGTCTTCGAAGCTAGAGGAGGCTGACGACTCCGGCACAAGCCGCAACATAGTTCGCGTCCGAAGCTGAGAAGAATATTTGCCGAGAAGATCATATGTGGTCTTGTTGTGTAGTTGTGTAGAGTCAGAAGTCCTCGGGAAGATTCACGCTTTAGGTCCACCTAGCAAGCAGATGAACATTAGTTATGAATCCGAGACAGGCCATATTGCAAGACCAGTCTGACTGCACAGTATGTCGGAACGTGAACAAAGTGGAAAGACGGAACGCGAGGAGAGACGGAGCCGCTGAGGTCCTCGCGACGAGACGCCCGTGTCGTCAAGGTGAGTGTGACCATGACATAACGCGTTTGGACGCGTTCGTCACGCTGCCGAACCCTGCATCCAGGGCCGAACAGAGGCTGGCATGGGTTGTGCAGGACACCACCAAGCGACATAGCGCAGAAAGAGAGTCAAAGTATGTTGTATCCTCTCGGAAAAGTCAGAACAGAGCAGAGAACAAGAAAGGTCTCTGTAACGGGTGTAAAGGGCAATGGAAATGTGTCCGGGGTCCGGGCGAACACGCTGCACCCGAGGGAGTGATGCAGCAGCGCGAGAGACACCGAGTATCTCCAGCCTCCTTCTCCCGAACGCCCTCCAACTTGAACATACGATTCCTCAGACCTCCTCCGGGGCCGTCCAGTTCACCTTGCTTTCTTTTATCTCTTCTCCTGGCTTCCCTCTTCGTCCGCTTTCGCTCTGTCAATAATCATCTGCTCGCCACTTCCTTCCTTCTCGCCTTCTAAACCGACCAGCAATGTCCGCCCCTTCTTCCCCCCAACAGGCTCCCGGAGAGATTGAGATTGTATCCAGCCCTGTTTCTCCCCCGACGCGCACGGTCGCCATTATCAAGCACCATGCGCTCAACCATAGATTCGACATCGAGTTGCGCATCTCCGACGCTGGTTTCGAGGTGCGCCCCCAGAATCTCCTGTGGCATTCCCCTGCAATGCTCACCGCGCCACGCGTTGCAGATCGTCAAGGAGCGCCAGATGGAGTTCGACGTAGAGACCGACCCGGATACCCTGTTTGAGCTGTTCGGCCCCGACTTTGAGTCCTTCGCCGAGTGAGTTCCGTCCCCTGTTCGCGTCCCCCCAGTCCCTGACTTGCACCTCCCTCTGATCCGCAGAGGTCCGGTGTGGGTATATGTGCTCGAGCGCAGGCGCGCCGTCGAGGTCTGGCACTCGCTCATGGGCGACCCCGACCCCGAGGTCGCGCGCAAGGACACCCCCAACTCCATCCGCGCGCTTTACGGGCTTTCCGCCGCGCAGAACGCCGTCATGGGCTCTACGGACGCCCAGATCGCGGAGATGCAGATCCAGGCCATATTCGCGTCCTCGCCCCCCTTCCCCACCACCGAGCTCCCCGACGTCGGCCATACCGACTACGACAACGTCCCCGCAGGCTCACTGCGTTCTGTGTCCTCTTCCGTGCTTTCTGCGCTTCGGAATGGCCGTTCGGATAACGGGTACCCTGCATCCTCGACCGCGGGCACCTCTACGAATGGCTTGGGCAAGCCTGCGTTCAAGGCGCGTAACTTGCCTGCGACGCATGCGGCGCCCGATATTGTCCCGCGTATGTCCAAGGCAGCTGCACTTCGCGCTGGCATATCCTATGAGTCCCCCAAACGCGCCCCGCCCACTAAGGAACGCCTCGCGCAGACGTTTGCGAACGTGCCCGGACACAAGCGCTCCGAGACGATCTCCGTCGCGTCCACCGCGCCCCCGGCCTTCGCCCCGCGCATGACGCGCGCTGCCTCGCTCAGGCTGGGTATCAAGCCTGAAGAAAAGCCGAGGCGCCCGGTGACCGCAAATTCCGATGCCAGTGGCAATGCAAAGGACCCTAAGCACACGTTCGACGGTGTCCCGGGGCACAAGAGGCGCGAGTCGATCGCCGTCGCGAGCACGCGCCCGCCGGCTGTCGCGCCCAGGACGAACAGGAGCGCGGCACTAAGGCAACAGAAGGACGCCGCGCCGCCATCTTCGTTCGCATGTAAGCGGGACTACTCATTCCGCGCATATAGCCTACTCACGTCTCTCTCACGCACGCCAGTCCGCCAGCCCTCGCAAACAGGCCCCTCCCGCTCCTCCTCGCGCCAGTCCTTCAGCGGTACCAGCTCCGCGCGCCCGACATTCTCCCGCCCGCCCTCCGCTGCATCGACAGCGGCCGGCCCCGCCCCTGCCCGCCTCGCGCTTTCTCGCACCACATCTCTCACATCCGCCGCCAAACCCGCCCCGCGCCCCTCTGCCGCGTTCGCATCGAAGACAGCCCCGACCGTGCCCAGGGCCAGGCCCACCCCCGCTCCGAAGGAGGAGCCTGTGGCTCCGGCAAAGCCCCGCCCGCGCCCGAGCAGCCTGCAGGCGCCGACCGTGGCGCCGCGCACGAACAAGAGCGCGCTGCTGCGTGCGGCGAAGATGGCGAGCGCGGCGTTGGGTGCGACCCCTGCGAAGAAACCCGCGCCGGTGCCTAGGGCCGTGAGGGCGTAGTCCGCGCTCGCGTCCCCGTCCCCGAACCTTGCCACGGCGCTAAATATATGTGGGTAGATACGAGGATGGTGTCCGCCACACTCGGCGTTCCGACCACAGCCCCACATTATGGGTACGCCCAGAGACGAGTCGCCCCCTCCTGCGGGTCGCCCGTCTTCCATAGAAACACGCTCCAGCCCGCGCTCGATAAACCCCAACACGAATCTGCCGGATCATCATATGGTACACCTGACTGTTTATGCCCTCACCCTATATCCCTCCCAGTCTGGTCTCGCGATTTCTCCATCCCCTCTCCCCCTCTTCTGATGAACTTGAACTCTAGCACAGGCGGCCGGCGTTGCTGCACATAGTTCTCTTCACGCCTCGAGCAGCCGTAGTACACGCTGCCCGCCGCCCGCCTTTGTGCGCCCCACTTGCTCGCTCGCTCCACCCCCGTCTCCGATATCCGCCCGGCTTGCAGTGCTCCCTCATCTATGCGCATCAACTTTGAACTAGGTCGATCTTCGTCTCGTTCTGCACTCTTTCTAATTGGTTATCAGGCACGGTGTTGTACGACTATCTTAGCGTTATTGCTACCTCCTTTGCAGACGGATTCGAGCGATCGCGCTGCGCACCGAGGCCATCAAACGTGCAGAGCGCATGCGCCAGTGTCGGTGAGTAAGGATCAATGTACATTGGGTTCACACGAGTTGTTTAGGAATATACACTGCTCAGGATAATTTCTTTCTTCCTGCTCTCCGCGCCTCAGCATCCTGCTCACGCGACGATCTTGCCGTCAACGATCTGCGAGGACTCGATAATCCGGATGGCCTCGCGCGCCGCCTTGATGCCGCTCGCCATCATCGCGCCAAACGTCGGCCCCATACGGTTCGAGCCGTCGTGCTCGGACAGCTCCATGCCTGCCCGTATACCACAGCCAGTCAGCCCCCCTCTCTCTCAGCGCACTAGAGCAAGCACACGCACCGGTCATGACGAGCCCGGGGGCGACCTCGCGCGTGCCGTTGACGATCGCGGGCTCCGCACGGTTCATGTCGAGCCCGCGCATGTTCCCGAGCTCCTTGAGGAGCCCCATGCTCACGAGGCGCTTCGCGGAGAACGCGCCCATCGGGCCGTCGTGGCCCGTCGCGCTCACGACGACGGGCGCGGTGATCACGTTCGGGTCCATGCACGACTGCGTGTCGTGGTTGAGCGCGACGAGCGTCCAGTTCGTCACCACCCCAGCGACGCGCTGCGCGCCTGGGTTGCGGACGTCCGGGTGCACGATGAGGTCCTCGACGGCGGTCGCGTTCATGAGCGCGACGTTCGGCAGGGAGAGCACGCGCGAGAGGATGGTCGAGGTGAAGAGCGCGGCGTGTTTTACGACCACGAAGGGACCCTCGTCCTCGAACGGCACCCCGAGCTCCTGGAGGAAGCGGTCGGCGGGCTTGCGGACGACCATGGGCGTCATCAACTGTCCACCGAGCCAAGCGCCGCCGCCTACGTATCTTGGTCAGTACGCTGTGGGGAGGGAAGCGTATGTTACGCACCAGGAGCAACGCTCGCCTCGATGATGGTTATCTTGAGGTCGGGGCGCGTCTTGCCAAGGTGGTATGCGCAAGAGAGACCTGCGCTACCTGCACCGATGATCACCACGTCCGAAATAGCGCGCTCATACATGAGGTTGAAGTAGCTGACACACAGTTTAATATTAGTTTAATATTACATTCGATCGTCGAGCTGAGGATTTGCAATACTGACCGCTTGATCATCGCCCTCGACACCTGCGCCTCCTCGATGGGCGCGAAGCGGTAGTCGCCGTTGTAGTCCTCCTTGACATCATAGGTGCCGTTAGACACGTCGCCCTTCACGCCGTTTTTACCGAGAAGCAGGGGTGCCTCCAGGGGCTGAGAGTCGAAAGTCACTGCGGGGGCCATGATAGGTTTGGAGGAGCTGCCTCAAGTCGACGTTGGAAACAAGCCTATCCATGGTCCTCAGGGCCCCTGCTGCATTTATAGGCCTGGAATAGGAGCAGGGTCCGTCCCGAGCAACCAATAGCCATGCCCAGAGACTATCGTCCGGAGTCCAGTACGCCCGCTCGAAGGTCCAAGACACGGACCGCGAGCGTCCCGCTGCACCACACACGGTCACTCGACAGACGTCCGGGAGCGTGCCGTGGCTTCTCGACGGAACGAGAAGGGCGCTTTCACACAGCGATTGAACAGGTACGTGTGATAGAGGGTCGATAACCTCCCCTTGACCCGGGCGGCGCGCTGGTGCGTTCTGAGATTGGCTGCCTTCGTGCGGGGTGCCACCGCAGCCAGCCGTTCGGGAAGACGGGCTCCACGGGGCACATCCTGTGCATCGAGACCTTGTGGGAGTGGGTACAGGATTTGCTCCGTAAGTTCGCAGAGGAAGGTCGATACTGCGTCTTGGGTGTGGGCTGGACCGCCCTGCGCCTTCGCAATGGTACACCGTGCCGATCCTAGGGGATTGCAGTAATTCCAACGTGCGTCATCTTGTCTCCTGGGCCTGCCGTCGAATGTTCCAATTCAACAGGGGCCGCGAACCAAGGCCATAAAGTCGATTTCGGAAGTTCACTAGGAGACTGGGAGGTGCTCCGCGCAGTCGGAGTCAGAACGGAGTTCCTTTTTAATAGTCACAATGCCTCACCTCCGAGTGGGCGGGCGTGGGGGCTTAGATAGCGAGGGCTGCATGACATGACATGACTTCAAGGGGTCAATGTAGGTCCAAAATGACGCACGGCGCCGATGTCGCAATCGTTCAGAGCACATGTCTGTGCTATACACATGAGTGACAAGCATATCCCGCTCAACGTTGACACGGGAGCATCCAAACGTCTGTGAATCATTTGTGTGGCCTGTCTGCGACGATGCATAGTGTACAGGTAGACGCAGCATGTTAATCCTATGGGGTTATATGGCGAAGGTTAGCGCGGGGCCTCGGATATCCGGAGGTAGCGCTACTCACCATCGCGGATGTCCAGGCAAGGTATGAGAACGGCCGTATAACGCTGCTCACACGACGCGCACAAAGACCGAGAGCGCGGCAGGCGATGAAGGGGCGTGAGGACGAGCCGCGCGTTCGTGCAGCGCATATAGTCCCAGCGCGAGCGGCGTGCGGCAGGAGTCACTCACATCTAGCGTCGACACCCCCACCCCACCTCCCTACTACATCTCTAGCACATACCCGATGGCGAGCGTTCCCCTCCCGGTGCAGAATCTCGTCCTCGGCGACGATCCGCTTTCTCTGGACCGTATTCGCGCCATCCTCACCCGTCTCGAGGACACGATCATCTTCTCGTTGATCGAGCGCGCCCAGTTCGCGCACAACCCGAAGGCTTACCGCCGGGGAGAGTTCCAGGAACTCAAGGACATCGGCTTCAACGGAAGCTGGCTTGACTGGTTCCTGAAGGAGACCGAGTCCTTTCACTGTGAGCAAGGCCCAGTCGGATCTGTTCGCGGGGTAGTTGACTGATGGTGGTTCATAGCAAAGGCGAGGAGATATACCAGGTGAGCGGCGCTGCTCTTCCGGCAGCGGACTCCTTGCTTAATCCCCCGCACTCAGTCCGGAAGAATACCCGTTCACCGACCCCGCCGAGCTGCCCCCGCCGATCCTGAAGCCATTCCCGCACCCGACGATCCTCTACCCCAACAAGGTGAACGTGAACGCGTCCATCCTCTCCTTCTATGTGCAGTCCATCGTCCCGCGCATCACCCGCCAGGCGACACTCGCGCTCTCCGCGCAGAAGCGAGCGAACGGCATAACGGGCGACGCCGAGTTCGAGGACGACGGGAACTACGGCAGCGCAGCCTTTGTCGACCTCGAGGTCCTCCAGGCGATCTCGAAGCGCGTCCATTACGGTACGTCGTCTCCCCGCGCGCCTCGCCCACCGAGTGCCTGCGTCAGTTATGTGCTGATAGAGTGGCTCCGGGCCCGACGCGCACGCAGGGAAGTTTGTATCGGAGAGCAAGTTCAGGGATGACCCAGCCGCGTTCATCCCGCACATCCACTCCCGGGATCGCGACGCGCTCGCTGCGCTGATCACCAAGCCCGAGGTCGAGAAGAAGCTTCTGCAGCGGCTGCGGAAGAAGGCGAACCTCTACGCGCTCAATTTCTCGCCAGAAGGCGAGCCCCTTAACGACTCTGCTACGCGGAAGATCGACGTCGACGGCGTGGTCGAGCTCTACGAGCATTACATCATTCCCTTGACGAAAGAAGTCGAGGTATGGCCGTGTTTCTTTGCTCCGAGCGCTACTCATCGATGGTTTCGTAGGTTGACTACTTGCTGGTGAGGCTGGAAGGGCTATCCAAGGAGGAGGTAGATGCACTGGCATCGCAGCAGAAGAAACAGTAGCATTTCATACAAGGAATCTTCCGGATCCTATGTACTCAGGCGAGGGGACGGTGTGTACGCAACCGAGAATAATCACTAGAAGGATAAAGCGGTATCGGGCGCTGGAAAGGTATGCAAACTACAAACAGAAGGTAAATGGTATGATAGGCACGGAGGGCGCGGTGAGCAGAAGGAATACATAGCAGCAGGTTAGAGGGCACAATCGAGGGTAGGCATGTACAAAGGCAGAAAACACAAGCATTTACCAGATAAATCAAAGTCCCAAGTCTGTTGAGAACGCGGATAAGACTCCTAAAGGCGGAAATGATGACTACAGAAAATACGGACCTTCAAACAACCGACGGGCCTCTTCCTCGCCGATATTCCGCGTTGCGCGCCTGGCGAGCAGTTTCTCAGTTCTGTACCTCTCATACAGCACCTCCTTGGTCCTTATTTTCAGCATCTGCTGACCGCGTTAGTGGACCGTTTACATCAGTGACACAATCTTCCCCTACCTTCATATGCGTCGAGAGGACCGCGGTGCGGAGGGCGGCAAAGTCACAGTGCTCAGGGGAGAGCACGTCGACAGTGCCCCATCTGAACTTGCGCACGAAAACGCCCCTGAGGTCTGCCGGGGGGCCCGCCATAAACGCGAAGTTGCGAACGGACGCGGGGGTGGACGGGCTGATGGGCGACGTCATGGTAGAATGGGCGATGGATGGTGCGTGCCCATCCTCAGAAGGTGACATAGTGTGCACCGACCGGTCGTCTCCCGCCTGCCCGTTGATCGCCGCGTGTCCGTTGGCACTCGCAGCGGACGGCGACGTGACGATGCTCTTCGTCGCACGCCGACGGTGGTGGTGCTCGGGCGTGATAATCGCGAACGGGAGGTTGGCGCTCAAGTCCGTCTTTGCGATTATGTGCGCGGAGAACCGTACGTTGGCGATGCTCTCCGTATCGTCGATTTCGAAAGAGGGCTCCTCGGGGGTGTCTGTGAGGTCAACGCGCGACCGCGACCGCGAAGACCGAGTTCGCGCGAGACGAGTCGGGCGCAGCTTGATGACCGGGCGAGACTGCCGTTCGGCGGGCTCATCGCCATCGTCTTCGCTATGCTCCTCTGCGGCTGCGCCATTGCCATTCTCGGCGCCGTTCGCGTGACTAGCCACGCTCTTCGCGCGCTCTTCCGCCACCAAAGCGGGGCCGAATACACCAAAGTCGAGCTTCGCAGCAAGAAGGTCGCGCCGGATGACCCTCTTGATCGCCGCAAGCTTGCTGTCCGTCAGGGAATCCGCCTTCGCGACGATTGGGAGCACGTTGGCACGCGCTGAGAGGCGGCGGATGATGCGGACGTCCACCGGAGACATGGTCAGACCCCCGCCGGACTCGTCGTCTGAGTCCTCGGAGTCCGAGTCTTCGGACATGGAAGACAGGTCCGGGGGTTTGTAGGAGATGGTCGCCTCCGACCGCACCTTGGAGGGGTACGAGGAGTGGGCGCGCCGCGCAGATTCGGTAGTCACCGAAGAGGGATCGACCATGTAGATACATCTGTCGGAACACCAGTGAGTGACGCGTAGCGAGGAAACGAACGAGCTACCCACAAATGAATGTGTTGGTCGCCCTTGCTCTGACGTACGACCTTGGATTCCTGGGATGGATATCAGCATCATGCCGGTCCGCTCACACGACGGAAGGCACGCCAGAATAACCCAGGACGCATCCCGTGAGTTAAGGCACGGACAGAATGCACCCTCGGTTGTTTCGGCGTAGTAATCAGCTCACCTCGTTGAGGGTGTCAGAGAACTGCGAGTCCAAGTACTTCACGATGGACGAGACTTGGCGGTCCAGTTTAAGTTCATGGCCCTCTCGGAAGTCCAGCCCGGGTGTGTCAATGACCGAGAACAGCAGGCGGTCGTACTTGCTCTCGCATATTTCGACACACGCAGTCTGGATTTGCTCAGTCTGCTTCGGAGTGCCACGTAGAAAGCGCGCCATAGCAGCCTTCTGGTCGGCGGTGGCGGTAGGCGAGATATCCGCTGTGTCCAACAAGAGTCGCAATAAGGACGTCTTGCCTGTGCCCTGTGCTCCGGCGACCTAAGTGGACAAGGGAACCAATTGTAAATCCCGACAGTTCGATGACCGGAGGCGAACACCACGCACCATCAGGTTGAATGTCGTCGGGTTCCGAGCGCGCCTCTGGCTCGGACGCGTGCGGCCCTGCAGCGAGCCCTTCCGCGACTCGAACGCGGAAGGCGGGTGGGACATGTACAACGACGAGATCGGACCCGTGCCATTGCTCTCGACCGCCTTCCCGGGGGAGGTCCAAGGCTTGTGGAACGGCACAGTTCCCCTTGCGGCCGAGAAAGACGTCTTCGCCGCGCCTCTGGGTGGCGGCGGCTCATCCTGCGGAAGTTCGGAGACGTCGACAAGATTGCTCGGCCACGGGATACCTTGCGCTGAGAGCTCGGGGAGCGAGGGGGAAGAGCGAATGAACGGGGGACCGCCGTCGTCGGACGCCTGCTTCTGGGGTTTGCGGCGAAAGCTGAACATGGTGGTGGGGGTATGGGAGCAAGAAACGAGTGTAGCAGATTTTACGAGACGGCCAGCGCAGACAAGTACGATGAGACAAAGAGCTTGCAAAGCTAGGCAAAGCTGCGCCCGCGCGCGGCTTTGTGAGAGTAGGTGCAAGAGGGACTGTCCGACAGCCGGGGCGCTATTGAGCGCTTTGACCAAATCTGGACCGTCTGTTCTCGCGCGCAGTCGCATAGACTCGCGTATCGCAGCGCACCATACAGACGTCTTCCATGCGCTCATACAAAGTCAAATACGGAGGAATATGGCTCAGGTAGGCCATGGGAAGCTTGCTAATGAGCAGTTGCAGCGCAACTGACAGCTGGTGACATGAGCTAAGATGACTCGCATTCGCTGAGGATGCAAGACGTTAGATAGGCAGCAGTGCTAGTACTCGCGGCGAACAAGGACGGCGAAGAGGCTATAGTACAGTTCCAATGCACAACGAGCGTATCGCGACGGTCATCCTAAAACCCAGAACAGAGTCGGAGAAAAGATAGGGGGATATGGGAGGAGGGGGCGTGTCAAACCAAGAAGCGCGCGCGCGCGTAGGGCGGGGGTGTTTTCTACTCGTTGGATGAATCAGCGCGCAAAATCGAGTCCCTGTCCGGTACAGTGTGTGTACCGCGTATAGTATGCACATAGGGGCTATGGAAGAGCAGGGGTAAGGAGTGTCTCTCGCGGGGAAGGGGATATATCGACATTCGGTGTGTCCGGGAAATCGGCCATGCTATGGGCCAGTGAGCACGGCGATAGAGGGTGCGCTCAGCTCGGGAGCGAGCCGCATTTTCTTCGCGGGCTGCTGCGCCATGTCGGCGTCCAGCTCGCTGAAGTGGCGCAAGTTGACGTCAGAGATGTTGCCGGAAACGAGCGTGACAGGTGCAGAGGAGGAGGCAGGGGATGAACGCGAAGATACGGACGCCGACGCGTCCGGGGGCGTCCCGCTGCTCTTAGAGCGCGACTTCGCCGGATCGTTGACGTAGTTGCACCGCAACGATCGCCGCGAGCAGCTCCCGCACGTGGGGTGTGCTCCGTCGCATCTCGTCTTGCGCGCTATGAACACCGATCAGTCAATGCTATGCCGGTGTGGTTAGATCAGCTGCGTCGACGCACCTCGACAGAAGTTGCACGCGACGATCTTCGATCCACCACCCCCGCGCCCGCTGCGCCCGGGCGCAACCGACGTCGCCCGCCGGCGCGACACGGTCTCCATCTCCTTGTACGACGACACCATCGGCGTGTCCTCCTGCGGCCCGGGCGGCGCAGACAGCGTCGCAATCGGCGGGAGTTCCGTGTTGAGCGATGGTCGGCGCGAGGTCGTGGGCATGCCCAGCCCAGTGGAGGTTGTGATCGGCGGTAGGACGGACGACGCTTCTTCGCGAGGTTCCACAGCAGCACTCAACGGCGGAAGCGGCTCCGCTAGAAGCATGCTCACGTTCGAGCTTCTTCGGGAGTGCGGTGCGGACGACGCCGAGGGTACTTCCGGGGACTGGGACACATGGTCCGGCTCCCCAGATCCGTCCTCCAAACTGTCACCCTCGCTTTCGCTGCCGTACTGTTTCCGCTGCTTGCCAGAGGTCCGGCGCTTGTTGCTCGCCGTGTAGTCGCAGGCGTTCGAACGTTTGTAGCACTGGCTGCATGCCGGCCTGCCGCCGTCGCACTTGAGCTTCCGCGCTGCACCCAAGAAGAGCTGTGAGAACACGGTCATGGGCGCGCTGAGAACGTAGCGGAACTTACACCTGCAGAAGTTGCACGCGACCGTGATCTTTTTGGCTCGCTGCCGTTGGGATCCTGTAGAGAGCACGGCGTGAGCAAGCCATCGTAAAACGCACTCCCTGGAACGGTAACCGCGCGCACTCAAACCACGTCACCCCAGCTCCAACGCGCATAGAAGAACGAATGTGACTGACTTGCAGAGGTCACGGTCTTCGGCGAGAGGTCGTGCATGTTCGATATTGGGGCGGACAGCAGCTCACCATTGAGTGTCACCGCCGAGCGCGGCACAGATAGCGCAGGGTGCCCGTTCGCACTGGCATGAGAAGGCGCGGTGTCTATCGCGAGAATAGGCCGGGACCCCCGCATCGGCGGGAGACGAGATACTGCCGCCGGCTGAGAAGGTCGGACTGCGGCGACGGGAGCAGGCGGCTGCACCTCCGTCTTGAACTTCTCGAACAAGTACTCGCGCGTGTACTTTTGCAGCGTCTGCGAGTAGATACAAAATATTGTGAGTATCGTGAGTGCGGTCGAGCTGTCCGAATGTGTATACCTCCATGTGATGAAAGAGGGCACCACGTAGGTGCAGGAATTCGCAATGGCTGGCGTCCATGACGTCAAGCGCACCCCAGCGGAAGTTCCTGACGAACTTGCCGGGGACGACTTTGGACGCAAGCTGGGTTTTGTGCGCGATGCGTTTGGCGGGAGCGAACTGCAGTACGATGTCCTGACGCGACAGTGGAGTTCTCGCAACACCGTCACTGTGTGAGTACAAATCTGGAGAAATCAAAGAGAACGGCAGCCTCAAGAGTGTGGGCGTGATGGGTGTGGCGGGTGGGGAGCTGCCGGGGCCGGTGAGATGCTTCATGTAGCCGTTCTCGGTCTTGTGCTTCATGACCTTGGACTCCAGCTGCGCATACAGGGGAATGTCGAGGTCGAAAATGCCGAAGCCGATGCCTGCCTCAGCAAGATCTCTACGAATGGCCATCTTCACAGCAGTGAGACGGTCAGTCGTTAGAGTATCTGCACAGGCTACAACTGGCAGGACGTTGACGCGCGCAGAGAGTCGACGAATGGCGGCTACATCGGTGTGGGGGAGGACAGGTCGACATAGTACGGGGTTGCTGGTGACTGGGGGGTCTAGGATGACAGGTTCGGACTCATGCGTAGAAAGACTGTTGGTACGTGCTCGAGGTACAGGGGGCGCGGGTGGTGCAGGTACGGAGGGTGGTACTATGTAGTTGGGGTCGAGGAAGTAAACGCATCTGAAAAGCGTGGTCAGTAAACGGCTTTACGAGGGTAGTCGGGATCCGGTCCGGTTCGCCATTGAACATTATATGGTCGCTCGACCCCTGCATACCCGGCTGGTAAGGAATCGATAGACCTCTTTCAGATCGCTCGCCTTGAAGCTCTTCTCTACCTGCAGGGCCAAACAAGCAAGCCACGTACGGTGCGGCGCTCCAACAGTGCTGGTCGGAGCCACAGCGAGTGCCCGAGGGCTGTTTGTTGGAAAACGCAAGATGCAGTGTGTTGGCTGCGTGGGACAACGGATGATGCGCTTCTGTCACAGAATACGAGCTACAGTCGAAGGCACCGCAGCACTCGTACCCCGGTGATCGCGGGATGGAAGAAGATATAGACGACACCATGGCCGAGGTATGGGTCAGGGGGCGTCGACTGCATATAGCAGCCCTGCTCACGCGCGCGTGGTAATGTGCGCGGAGTCAAGATAGCGCCCCGCCCTGGGGAAGGCCGCCTCGGCTAGCGACCTTGCGTAGTGCGGAGCGTACCTCGATACGACGGTCATGACCGCGGGCGAACGCGCTCTACCATCCCATCTCTCCGCGAACAACCGACCGTGACGCAGAATATGGGGTAGAAAGACGCGAAAGAGGGTGGACGTACAGGTGCACATGGTGGTCGCCGTTATAGGCCTTGCGTTCCTGAGAAGCGGGCGTCAGCGCCTAGCGATATGGGCGGCTAACGAGCCAGGGCAAGTACTCACGTCGTCCAAGCTCTCCCCCAAACGCGACTCGACGTGCCGGAGTATGTCCTGGAGGGCGCGTTCGGACGCGTGCTTGTCCGCAAAGTCGAGCGAGGGCGTGTCGATGAGGGTGAGAGTGAGGGGATGCTCCTCGTCGAGCTCGTCAGGCGCCAGGTCAATGTCGATTGACACGGTCCGGACATGCGAAGTATGGCCGCTGGAGCCCTGGACGAACTTCGCGAGGGAGGCGAGCTGGTCGCGCGAGACGGAGGAGGCGACGTTGCTGGTGTCGAGGAGGAGCCTGAGGAAGGAGGTCTTGCCGGTGCGGCGGCCAGCGACCATAAGGGTGTAGCCGGGGGTGTCGCCGTCGGGCATCCTGTCTGCGCGCGGGCGGCTGTGGCAGCGGTGGTGGGCGGGCTTGCCGTTGCGGTTCAGGCGGTCGAGGTCGCGGGGGACACGGCCATGGTCGACGTCGCTGCGGCGGTGGCGATGGTCGATGGGGTCCATGAGAGGAGAGGGGAAGGGGGACGGAGGGATATGGTGCGGATGTGCGGGGGTGGGGGCGTTCTTCTGGTCTCGACCGCATACAACCATCAGTGAGGTTCCGGCGCCGACATAGCCGCTGGGTCAGGCTCAGCGATCCGAATGGCTGTCCAATTGCAGGCATCGGAGCCCGCTTCCGTCCTATCAACCGGGCCCGCTTCCGAGCCCAACGCTGTTTCACCTCCATTACTCCGTCCCCGCGCGCCGTAAGGGCGATTGAAGCAGTCCGCATACAATCAATGCATTCTCTATTAGCCGTATTAGCGCTACTTAGCCCTACACTACAATAGTCGTGTTTAGACAGTATACCGTGCATACACTACCCAGCCAGATATCCTATGGAAACAATCACAGAGTCGCGCGCGACCGCGGCGAACTAGCACGACCAGTCGTATGTATATGTAGATTAACAACTTCGCGGGCCCACGCCTCCCCGGAGCCCCCACGCCCCGCCCGCCAACGCTAACGGACCAGCGGACCACGCCCGAGAATCAGGGCGCGTGTGTCCAACTGTCACCGTCCCCGGCAACGGCGAACCACATGGGAAACGGTGCACGCACCGTCGCTGGCCCAGGCTGAGAAGCAGGGTTGTTCGAGTGTGCATATCACCCTGCGCCCCACGCCCCTCTGCGGCGTCCTTCCCTCGCCCCCATGTGTGTCCGCAGCGGACGCTCTCTATTGCGAACCGTCCTCTCCTGGCCCTGGCCTCGGCTGGGGGTGCTGATAGAACTCTTCCAGTTCCGCGAGTTCCATGAGTTCGTCCGCCACGCTCCCTTCCGGACCCTCCTCAGATTCGGGGACAGAGGGGGCGGAGGAAACGTTTGAGGTGTTCGAGGAGCGCACGCTGTCGGATGCGACGCTCCGGCTCATGCCGCGTCCGAGCGAGTAGAAGTGGAAGGGGGGCAGCTGGCCGGCGCTGTGAGCGGATGGAGGACGGTATGCGAAGCCGGGATAGGTGGGGATGGGGCCTGTGAGCTGGGGCTCGAACGCCTGGCGCGTCATTGGGAAGGGACCTGTCTGGACGGCGGCGGCGGCGGCGGCAGCAGAAGAACCCTCCGCGGGCGCCCCTTCCGCGTTCGAGGGTCCCGCGGCTTCCGGTCCCGGGGCGCCCGCAGCACCACCCGCACTCGTACTCGCGACCCCGCTGCCACTGCCACTCGCGACGCCCACCTCCGCCGCCCGCCCTGGCTCCGCGTCCTCCGCGTCCCCCGTCGCGTGCCGTGTCCGCCGCCGCGTCGTCGTCGCCCGCGGCGTCTTGCCCGGCCCCCGCCGCTTGGGCTGCTGCTCGTACGTGCACACCTTGACGCGTTTGCGGCAGTTGCTGCACGACGGCCTCAGTCCATCGCATCGCAGCTTTCGGGCTGTCGTGCCGGAAGGGAAGGAACCGACGTCAGTCATCTCCCACCAGAAGGCCTAGACGGGCGACGGCCGTGACGAGCGGGGAAGGGCTGCTTACCTCGGCAGAAGTGACAGGCAATCAGCGTCTTCTTCGACTTTGGCGCCTGTGCGTGCTCCGAGCTCGACGACGCCGTGCTCTCTTGCGGCTCTGAACGTGTCCGCCGCGCCCGTTTCTCTCCCACAGCAGCCACCTCGCCCTCCGTGTCCGACTCGCTGCGCTTCACCTCCGTCCTCTCTCCGCCAGTTCGCGACGATTCCCGCCGCACAGGCGGCGAGACGGCGACTCCGGAAGAGGCGGACTCCTGGGGCGTTCCCTCTGGTGCGGTCGCAGGAGCCACGCCGGGCGGCAAGATCGTCGCTCGCAGCGGCGACAAGGTGGTGACGGAGTATGCCGTGGATCCAACCGCGACAGGATAATTTTCCGCCGTCAATGACGCAGGACTTCCCCGCCCGCTCTCCGGTATTCGTCTCGGAGAAGGCGCTGCTTCTTGTTGCCGTACGCTCTCAGGACGAGCGGTCCGTGGGCTCGCCTCGCTCCGTGCTTCCGCGAACCCGCTGGACGGAGCTCGAGCCATGCTGCTAAAATCTACTCGGCTCGTATCCATGTGTCCAATACAGATCGCAATTGAATTACTCACCGCGTTCGATACTTGCAGGATTTTGCCTCCGGTGGGCACCGTAGGCGTGCGCCTCTGCTGAGGCCGTCTCTTGCGAGGGGCGCCTGGTCGGTGCCACCCGCTTCCCCTTTGCCCTGCGCTGTCGTCCCCTCGGCATTGGCTCTTCTGGGAGCCGTGACGGACCAGCGACAGGATGTGAAGGGGGTGTGGCGGCGCCAGACATCGGACTGCGTTGAGGGCGCATCCGAGGAAGCGGAGGGACGCTCCTATCCGGGCTATCGAGTCTGGCAGTCGGCAGCGCCCTAAGCGGTGGACTCTCAGGACTCCACGAGATGGGGCGAAGCTGCGGACCAGGCGGCGAGGTAGGATGTGTAGGTGGTAAGGATGATGTCGAGGCATAGTACACCGGATCGGTGCGCAAGGTACGCGGCGGAGGGAACGAAGGCCCGGGCAGTGGAAGAGCGGGTATGGGGGCAACAGCCACCTGGGCAGCATGCGGCGCTGGAGATCTACTGTGTCTACGGCTGGCTATGGGTTCGACGACACCGAGGCCCGCGAACGCAGCCTGCGTGAGGACAAGCGAGGGGAGGGCGGGCTCCGCCCCCGGAGCGGGATTGACGGGATCGGCTGCGCCTCCGAACGCGATCTCCTCACCGTCATCCCCCCTCTGCAGCGCGGTGTCATCCGCATCGTCGTCGTCGCCCTGCGGCTGCTGAGGCGGGGCGGAGACGAGCAGCCGATGGAGGCTGGGAGGAAGCGAGCTGTGCCGCTGTGGCGGACTATGCCGTTGACGTTTCATGCCCTCGTAGCGAAGTCCTCTTCAGTGGCTTTCCACGGCTGATGACGACGGCCCCAGGGATTGCGCAATTCAGCAGCAGTAGAGGTGGCGGCGAGGAATAGAGAGCCCATATGCTGCAGGCGTATATCGCGGGGGGAAGAAGATCTTGAAGTCTGGGGTGAGTCTTTCTTTCAAAAGAAAAGAGGGGCAGGAAACCGACACTCGCTATGTCGGCGCCCAGGTCTGTACCCCGCTGAAAAGGTCGACCCGAGGGGGTTTGCTTCCGCTGCAGAGGGCAGGGGGCGGGCACGAATCGTCAGCCAGCCCTCGAGCGACGCACCGGGCGAGAGCCGAGGTGCATAGCAGTCTTTCCAGATCGCCGTGCCGCAAGCGCTGGTCTACGGGGATGCGGTCAAGAAACGATCGATGCTCAGCCACACTCCGACGCCGCCACTCAGGCAGCCCCGCTCCGCCCTGCTCCGCCGTCGTTATTGCGACGGCGCCCTCTCTGGCCGCCTCCGGTGCCACTCGTTGGTCGCTAACTAACGGCGGGGCTGCGCGCGCGCTGTCCTCAGACGCTGCGCACGCCCGACGGGGTGGAGAGCGCACGGTTGTCATCACACTGAACAGGGACGCTGATTTGTCGGGGTGGAAATTCACCACAGCGATGATCTGCATACCGGTTTGGCTGTCGCGCGCTGTAGAAAGAGTCACGGTCACACTGTCTAGCCGAAACACGATCGGCGTGACTGGCAATATACTCGGCCCACGGTGGTTGCTGCTTTTGTCGCTCCAGCGCCGCCATGCCGGTACCTTCGCCGCTGCGGCGGGGCGCACGCGAGCACCTCCTGTGCAGCGCAAACGCTCCAGAGTGCCGTTCAGGACGCCACCCTTCTTGGAACAGAAAATGCGCTACGGAGGTGGCGTGTTTTGGGTAGAAACGCACATGGTGACTGTCACCGGTGCGTGTTCCGATAGGCTCGATCAGCGCGGTCGGGTCCTAAACTTTTGGGGCTCATCGCCCGGTTTGCTCAGAACGCTATCTCGATCTGGATCGTGGGAAGCGCTTGGACGCTGATATCGGGTAACCGCCCGGCCTCCTTTAGAGGATCTGGACACGCCTGCCCACTATGCGCAGAGGAAGGCAGTCTTTGACAGAATGTGTATAGCATTCCGAAGCTGCTTTGGTTGAATGTAGTTAACCTCGTGCGGAGGACGTGCGCCCAGGAGGGGCAGGGTCCGACATGATTTTGACTTCTCCGAGGGCGCCATCTAGATCGCGGATGTCGCGGCAGATCTCCAGCTAGCGCCGAAGCGGTGCAGCACGCGTGCGCCTGTTCTGGAAGGCGTCACGCCGCACGTGCTTGCAGTCACAGCCAATGGTGACTCTTCTGTTTCGCGCGCTTCGGATTGACTCGAGTGGAGCACGCGAAGCATCTGCAAGCAGCAGCTGGCACCGTTCGCGTTTTCATCAGCGTCACCGCCGCCACCATGCACTCCTGGAACGCTGCCGCCCTCCCCGCACGCGCGGTGCTCAGATGGAGCCCGCGCCGCCTGCTCTCGACGTCCGCGCCCGCATGCAGCGAGAAGCCCATCCTGAACCGGTACAGCCGGACGATCACGAAGCCGAAGGACCAGGGCGCGAGCCAGGCTATGCTGTATGACACGGACGGTATCCGGACGGATGAGGACTTTGACAAGGCGATGGTCGGCGTGGCGAGCATATGGTGAGTGACACGTGCACTGGCGTTTTCGGGCGCGTCGCTGACGGTTTCAAGGTACGAGGGCAACCCGTACGTGTGCGCTCTTCTGTCCTGCGCTGCCGCTCACAAGTGTACAGATGTAACAAGCACCTGCTCGGGCTCGGTCAGCATGTGCGGAAATCCCTCTACGATGCGGGTCTCATCGGCTACCAGTTCGGTGTCGTCGGCGTCAGGTGCGTACCACTTTTGCAATAGTATACTGTGCAGCTTAATTATGACGCGCCCGTCCTGCAGTGATGGAATCAGTATGGGCACAAAAGGCATGACGTACTCCCTGCAATCTCGGGACCTCATTGCGGATCAGGTGGAGACCGCCGCGGGAGGCCACTGGCTGGACGGCATGGTCACCATCCCCGGATGTGACAAGAACATGCCCGGCGTGTTGATGGCGTGTGCGTTCCATGAATATATGCATGCTTTCGTCGCGTTTCTGACATTCGGTCGAAGTGGGACGGTTGAACAGGCCAGGCTTCATGATCTACGGTGGTACCATCAAGCCCGGCTCGTGCGAGGGCGCGCCGCAGCTAGATATCGTCTCTGCATTCCAGTCGTACGGCAAGTACCTCGAGGACGGAAAGACCGACGACGCAGAAAAGTTCCGTTACAACACGGTCCGACATGCGTGTCCCGGTCCCGGTGCGTGCGGAGGGGTGAGTGTAAACCCGCAAAGCGCGCTAGACAAAGCTGAGACGTTTGCCGCAGATGTACACGGCAAATACCATGGCTAGCGCAGCGGAGGCCATGGGTATGACGCTCACCGGTTCCTCCTCGTACCCTGCGGAGTACCCGGAGAAAATGGCAGAGTGCGAGTCGGCAGGCGTTGCGATGCTGAACCTCCTGGAGAAGAACATTCTGCCTCGCGACATCATGACGCGTTCAGCCTTTGAGAACGCCATGGTAAGTCCTCCGGAAGGGTCTCGTTACGGGGTGTCCGTCTCACGTCTCGTCCAGGTCCTCACCATGATTCTTGGCGGCTCAACAAATGCCGTTTTGCACCTCATCGCCATCGCGCACTCCGTAGGTATCAACCTGACTATCGACGACTTCCAGTCGGTGTCGGACCGCACGCCTTTCATCGCGGACCTAAAGCCCAGCGGCAAGTACGTCATGGAGGACGTCTACAAGCTCGGCGGTATCCCCAGTATGGCATATCTTTCTTCTCAGCTCTTCACATCGAGATATTGACGGGTTGCGTGACTGTGACAGAAATTCTGGCATATCTGCTCAAGAATAAGCTGATCGACGGAAACAATCTGACCGTGACGGGACGCACACTTGGCGAGAACCTCGATCGGTGGACGCACGAACACGGCGAGCTCGAATTCTCGCGGCAGAACGTTATCCGCCCCCTCGAGCAGCCGATCAAGGAGACTGGCCACCTGCGGTGAGCTTTGCGTTTTTTTCGATCGGCATGCCCGCAAATTTCCTCAACCTTGGCGCTCTGTGCAGCATCCTGAAGGGGAACCTGGCTCCCGGCGGCGCCGTCGCAAAGATTACGGGCAAGGAGGGCCTCGGCTTCACCGGAAAGGCGCGCACATTCGACAGCGAGGACGAGTTTGTCGCCGCCGTCGAGAGCGGCTCAATCAAGAAGGGCGAGAAGACGGTCGTCGTCCTCCGCTACCTCGGCCCTAAGGGTGGTCCCGGTGCGTCCGCTGTCTGACGCCTGCCGGAGGATGTCACTGTCCGCGGCGGCGCGAGTGCATCTTGTGCTGTAACTGACTCGGGACTTTTCTTTCCGCAGGCATGCCTGAAATGCTGAAGCCCACCAGTCTCATCATGGGTGCCGGCCTCGGCCACGACGTCGCATCCCTCACGGACGGACGGTTCAGCGGCGGGTACGTTCTCCCTTGCTCATCATTTACCACCGTCAGCGGCTGACACCCACCTGCCCCCCTATTCGCTACTACTCTACCCCCGTTGAATGGACTTGGTCCCCCAGATCGCACGGCTTCTGCATCGGGCACGTCGTCCCTGAGGCGCAGGTCGGAGGCCCTATCGCCCTCGTCCGCGACGGGGATATTATCTCCGTGGACGCGGTGAAAAACACGATCGAGCTCCGGGTCCCGGAGGACGAGCTCGCGCGCCGCCGCGCCGCCTGGACCGCGCCCCCGCTCAAGGTTTCGCAAGGCACGCTCTACAAATACGTGAAGACCGTCGAGGACGCGAGTAGGGGCTGTATCACGGACGCATGAGGTCCGCTCCAACCCAAATACAGCCTTGCGCTCGGTGCCGAGTAGGAGGTGGCGTGGACGGGCCCCCGCTGGCCCCGGGGTTTGGCCGCGGGCTGAAGCGAGAGGGACCCGTGGACACGGCGGGATAACGAAAGTACGTTACGCCCCCAGGGGAGACATATCTAATACGAGGCAGCCGTGCGCCTGATATGGCTGTATGCTAGCTATAGGGGGCTCTAGGGGGACGTGCGATCGACCCATCCCTCGAAGCAAGGAATTTAATTGTCGTTCGCCACCGCAAAATGCAGGAGGACGCCTCGGAACCGGCGCACATGGCGTGCCCACGAGGCTATTGTATGCTTCCGCGAGTCTCGCCCAGCTGCGTCCGCTGCTCCTGCCGTCGGCGCCGTGTGCAGTGCGCAGCGGGCGCGTGGCCCACGAACTCTGTGCCAGCACCCCGAGTGGGCAGGGAGGGAGCTTGGCGGCGCGGATAAACCGCATTCGGATGAGGGGCGGCGCGCAGCTCCCCGTTTCGGCGCGTCGAGCTGTCGACGAGCTCCGGGCGTGCGGTCACCGGATGTAGAGCGCTTCCGGGCGGACACCCTGGTTCTACGTACGACGGTGGAATGACAGTCTTGCGGAGGCAGCGTGTCATTCATCCGTCGCAGATGCTTAGCGCCCGCCTACGAGTTGTCCCAGCGCAGGAGTCCACGATGGTCTCCGCGTTGCGGATACTAAGCAATGCACCTCAGTATCGTTCACATTCCACCCTAGCGGCTGAAAACCCTAATTGCTATGTTTGTAACAAGGTGTGCGTGTGCTTCTAGTGTCTCAGTTGTAACCTGATGGCTACGACTACAGCTACGACTACTCACAACTCAATACTTTAAAATTCGTTTAGCGGTCATATATGCGCCTTTTAACGTTTACTTCTAGCGCGTTGCATGGCATGCATGCTCGCCCCCAAAGGCGCGCGTTCGAGGTGAAATAGGCCGACTGGCAGCTGAGTGGTAGGGCGTCCCTGTGTCCACGGAGCTGACGCCGCTGCCGCTCATTCATAGCATTGGGTAGCCGCGTCTACTCAGATGATCAGCTTATTCGAGTTTAGCTCACCCTAGCCAATAGCAGAATTATATAGCAAACCCTCCAGACACGCCTGCGATGCCAATGGCACCGCCGCAAAAACCGGAGTGACAACCGAAATTGAGTGGTAATTTGGGAGGTTTACGGGAATTCTAGCGTATTCGTGCCCATGTAATAAACATGTTCTCGGACCCAAAGAAACTTTATCGCTACTGGTCAACATGGGCCAGAAGCAGGAAGCCTAGCCCATGGTAATACGTCCCGTCGCCCTGACGTGTTCATCATGTCAATCGTGCGCCTCACAGGGAAGCAAAAATAGGGCGAAGGTGAACTGACAACGAAGGATGACGGGAAGCCATAGTCGAGGGGCACCATGCTCTCGATCTATTTGCCAATGTGCTCCGGGCTTCGCGCCTCGATGTTCGCGTGGAGGTGTTCAACCTTGAGTCCGCCCACGATGAGGGACACGTACGGCACCTTTTACATGACATATGCGATAACAACTGCGCGAGGACAGGGGGAAGACGTTAGCCATCCGTTCGCGAGCGATGGAGCAAGGATCACCGGTACGCACCAGCCTGTATACTAGCCGCGCCGACCCCACTCGCAACACCCTCGAGAACCTTTGCACCGTCTTCTACGTCTCGTCGCGCTCCCACATCAAAACCGTTCACGAAAGTCGCGCGGCCTAGACAATTCGCACACACGAATGAACTTCAGCACAACACGTGTGATGCTGCAGGGAGGCTGGGCGCACCCTTCTCGCCCGCCTCGCGCCGAGACGCTTCCTCCGCGTCCGTACGGATCTTGCCGGCGGGGAGCACGTTCCAGGGCGCAAGGACCATGCGACCGGACCATCGGGATGATCTCGCGCTCGAACTCACGCTGGAGGACGCTCCAGGCCCTCAGGTAGATGACGAACGGCGTCTTTCCGGTGAACCGGGCGTACGTGTTAGCTTGCACGACGACCCAGGCGGGGGCACCAGATGCACAGCCATCTGAGATTCGGGAAGTGTGGGCCGTAAGCGGGGGGACGACTTACGAGGTACAGCACTTGCCTGAGACCACGAGGTTGTGCAGGCCGGTTATGACCTCTTCGACGCTGGTCTTGTAGTCCTACTGTGAGAGATACGGTCAGAATTTGGGTGCAATCGCCCGAGCTCGTATGGTTGCATGCACACACCCAGCGGACGTAGAAGACGTCAATGTAGGAGGCACGGAGGTTCATCATTGATTCCTCGACGGAGAGGTGCATATACTTGACGCTGTTACCCGTGTGGGGCGTCTTCTGCTTGATGTCCGGTCTGGAAAGTACGAACGGCGACGTGAACTGGGAACATTGTGAGCTTCAGCCCTACCCAACTCGGAGACGTGCATAAACCGACCAACCTCGATCGCGGATGCTGTGCTGCTCCATCCAATCTCCGATGAACTACTCAGACGTCCTGCTCTAGTAAATGTTTGCCGTGTCGATGAAGTTGCTGCCGGCGACTCTCGTAGAATGTCAAGCAGCTTGAGCGACCTCTCTTTGTCCATCGCTCCGAAGCCCCAATAGTCCCACTAGTTCACTAGTTTCCGATACTCATTCCGCCGAGCCACAACGGAGATAAGTGGATACCAACCAACCAGGGAGCCGAGCTAGCGCGGGCGGCTGAACTTCGTCTGGAGCTGAGGGGGTGGCTGCATCTTGTTCGATATAGTATAAAGCTGTAAGGTTTTGGAGTAGAGTTAGGTGCCGATAAAATCGGCGCAAACACCGACCTATATATACTCCCAGCGTGTGTGGGGCTGCGGTCTGTGGCTACCACTCACACCGACCGCAGATGCATCGCAGTGTACGCCGGGGATGTAGCTGAGTACGCGGCATAACGCCGGCGGCAAAGTTTGCACCGACCGTCCGAGTGCTAGCTGTACGGGGCACTACTTATCTCGTGTGCTGGGCCTGCACCGGTGTCATCAATCAAAATTAAAGACATGAGAACTGCGCGAAAGCACATTGCAGACCTGATACTGGGAGCACGTAATTTGTCTCGAAGGCTCCGCGCTCTCACAGTGTCGATATACATGGGCTTCCCTCGTTCTTGATGTATTTAGCTGAGCTTGTCATAGACTATAGCGCCGTAATTGCGAAAAGCTTGAAGTTAAACTTGGTGTCGCTGGATAGTGATGACCGGTTACCGGTTATCAGGACCCACTAAGACCATGAACAATAAATACTACTCGAACTGTTGACATTTGGCTATGACATAGACCTGGCATTACGTACTTGATTAGCCATGGATCAAGATGTGGATCACGAAACGGCACAATCTGACCGTTCGTTGGGGCCAATATTTGCTCCGCTGTGTGGCTTGAGCAACCATATTCAGAATTGAGAAAAATAGCAGTACTAATGGGGCGGTCCACGGTACCGCTGAAGATGGCGACGTACAAGCTGTCTTTTTCAGTGCGCGCATTTTGAGAACACAGCTTGCACCAAAGCGGGAATCGATGGAAGCCGTGAAGAGTGTAGTCGCACTGAGCTAGGCTTGGAGGACTCTGGCGCTTCCTTCGACGCGCCTCGGCCCGCTAGCCGAAATGGGACGCGCCGTCGCGTCGCAGGTGGCCGCCACCGCCACTGCGACCCTGTGCTTCCTCCCCACACCCTCCATCCTCACCGCCGCTCCCACTATGTCAACCAAGATGGAGGTCGACGACGACAACGAAGCAGCCCTCGAGTCTCGCTGGCTCGACTCCGTCGAGGGCGAGATCGCCTTCTTCCGCTCGCTCATGCGCGCCCGCCCCGTCGGCATCCACCGCCACTTCCACGTCCTCACCATGCGCAACGCGATCCTCCGCGACACCGGCGAGCTCGTCGCCATCGACGACCTCTGGGCGAAGCTGCGCACCTGCTACGATCTCGACATCCTCGAGAATATCGTGAGTCCTCCCCGCGCGTCCGCCCGCGCGCCATCCTTGTTCACGAGTAGCGGCCCGCCTCTTCTTGAACCTCGCTCGGCTCGCGCTGCAGGAAGCGGACGGGTACGACTTCCCGGGCGAAGGCCCCGCAAGCACTCCACCATTACCCCCACGGTCGCCATCACCGTCCGACAACCTCTCAATGCACCCTTTCTTCCGACACGAATATACCCTCCCCCACGACGAGACGTTCGAGACCATCATGTCTGAGCGCCGAATGCGCGCGTCCGTGTCCCTCCCCTCTTCATCCCCCGCACCATCACCAGTAACACAAACGAAGTCTGGGCGGGGCGGCCGGAAAGGGAAGAGTAAGCTCAAGCATATGGCAGGTTTGGTGGGCGGCGACAGCGACAGCAGTGCGTTAACCCAGGAAAGTGGGGATGAGAGCGTAGCACCCACGCCACGAGATAGCGTCGCGACCGGAACCGATGCAGGTACCGAATATGCGGAGGACGAGGAGGAACCAAGACAGTCCCCAGGTGTGTCTCCATCTTCTTGCAGAGCGAACATGTGCTGACGGCACCCTAGCCGCCTCAATAGCTTCGAAGCAACCTCGAAAAGGCACGAAGGGCACCGGACGAGGAAGAGGTCGCGGGCGAGGGGCGGCAGCTGGTGGGTCCCGCGGTACGAAGAGAAAGAAGAAGTAGCGTCTTTATCCTCATCTATTCACCGTCTCATCGTCCCATGTACACCTGCTCTGATATCGCATTCGTGTTGTTCTGTACTAGTACGCCGCTTTCGCCGTACCCACCCATCTGCATCGTTAGTGACATGCACTAAAGGGGCCGTATACATCCAAAAGAGAGAATGCATAACCCATGTGTATAGTACCGCGCGGTCTGTTCTCGTTTTGACGACATGGCATACGCATACATATGAAGACAACAATGCCCGCGCAGGACATCGCAAGTAGATGGCATGAATCCCAACTACACTCCACCAGCACCTCCCCTCACCTGGGCAGAAAGCAAGCTTACGCGGTGCGCGCAGCCTCAATCCGCCTGCGGGCGACCTGTCGCCTGTTAAGGCCGTCGAACGATGAGGCAGCAACAACATCCTTGTCCTTGGCCCGCTCGACCTCAGAGTCGGTCGCCGAGAGGATGATCTCGACGTGACAAGGGTGACCCTGGTAGGGGTTAATACGACCGTGTGCACGGTACGTGCGGCGGCGGGTTTTCTGAACAGAGGACGGACGATTTATCAGAACGATGCAACTCGCGAGCGAGAGTGTCGGGACGTACGGGCGCCTGCTGCACAACGATGTTCTTGATGATAAGGTCCTCGACGTCAAGGTTTTTCGCGTCCGCGTTCGACTCAGCGTTCTTAAGGAGGCGGAGGACGAACTTCACGGACTTCTCGGGCCAGCGACCTATGTAGAGCAATTTGGTCTGAGCACCGCAAGTCAGGCTAAAGTTGAACAGATTGACGCACCCTGGGTAGCCTTGAACTGCTTCGCCTGGCTCGCACGGCCGACACCACCAGCGAAACGACGGAAGGGGATGATCTGCTTGTGGTCCTTGACATCCGCAAGGTAGGTGTACGCCTTCGTGAGCTTGAGGCCTGCGACGTGGTTTCACTCTTCAGTCTCTCCCAGAACTCCCTCTCCAATATCCAAATCACTGACCCGTCAAGGCAGCCGCGACCTCGCGCATGTTCTTGAAGTGCGTCCGGAGGTACTCGCCGCGAGCGCGGGAGGCTGTAAACGTACCACGCATACCGTCAGTTCCCGCCAAAATCCAGCCATAACTTCCGCCTCTCTGAACGCACTTTTCTCGGGGTTGGTGGCAGTGGCGGCGGCGGCGTAGCGGACTACATTGAGAGGGAACCTGTATCAGCACTCCTCCATTCCATCCACGAGCATAATTTCAGCCTACGTACCCATCTTGAAGTCTTGAGTTTGTCGTTCCCGATCCGGTGCGCCAGTATCGTGCGGTAGGGGAAGGCGGGGTGGCTGAACTCTAATTGCCAGAACTTGCTAGCTGTATCGGCAACGTCCGAACTCCCGAGCGCCTGCGCGGTCATATCCATCACGTCACACTCTGTGGTCCCTCGTTCGCTCCTCCGTTCGGCGATTCCTTAAAGTTGTGTTTCCTCTTCCCTCAAAAATCGCAATCATACGCTTGGAAAATCAGGAACTTCTAGCTTGGCGGACACATATCTCAAGCCATTGAAATCGGGCCCTGCTGAAGCGTCGGGGACACCTTGACTTGCTGTGCTTGAACCTCTCGACGCCTCGTTTTCTCATGTCCATCAGCAGACAGAATCCGATACCCTTGGTTGGCGCTGTCATATCCCAATGTTTCCCTCGTAGACTCGCGGTGCATGGGGGCTTTTTTGTGTCATCGCTACAACCGTCGGACATCGTGTTATATCGAGACCCAACTAAAAATGCGATGCCATGATCTGCTACAGCGCGACCCTATCCAACGTCTCTATGGAGTGACGCACCAACACCCTCCCCGGGAACGCCGCCTTTATCAGTCTAGCCTCGAAGAGAGCATGTAGCTTGTCGATCATTGCCTCTGGGTGCAGCTGGGCCTCGGTTCTCGCGACATCTTGTGGACATGAGAACTTGAGCATGACGTGTTTGTCTGGAACCTCGGCGCTCAGGCATGCATCGACCTCGAGTATGCACTCATAGACGTCGAGAGGGATGCCTGCTAGGAATGCACCAGCGCCGTTGGTCGTCGGGACATACGCGGCTGGGAACTCGAGGATGCACGCGGCGAATGCTACTATTGTTCCGAGATCTTGTGTCCGTTCGTCTTCTGGTATGACGACTGATAGTTCCAAGGTGCTGCTGAGTAGTGATGCGAGGTCGGCGATGAGTCCTTGCAGTCCTGGTGGAGGTGTGCATAGCTGTGGGAATCGTCAGCCCGAAGACATGAACAGCGATTGGAAGACATGATAGCAAACCTCTGTAGACGAGCCTTTCACGCTAATAAAGGTGACATCTTTGTTCGCTAACGTAGGCCCGGAGACAGATTTGCTCAGTAGGCAGTTTACGTTCACGAAGAACAGCTGATCCGAGGTCGGTTCATGGACGAGGCAAACGCTTGCGAAAGCTGGAATGTCCTGAAGAGATATGTCAGCCGTATTATACGCGGCGTATACAGCGCCATGGTATAGCTAGACGTTCGGACTGTTCGCCAAGGTCTGCGCTCGCGGAAGCTCGTTCGAAGCGAAGGGCATAGAGACGCACCTTCCGCAACCGGGATAAGCAATCGGTAAGGGTCTCGCTGATTGTCCTACGTCTGTCACGAACAGCGAACGCGTCGAACAAGTATCCCAACCTAGCTAGAGCATTCTCGTTCTATGAGTACTCCGCATCACAATGTAAATGCAAAAATCGAGCTGCACCTCATTCCGCATGCGACGATACAGATGTCCATACCGAACTGGACGATCTTTTCCCGGGAGACATGTCTCAAGCTTGGCACATTCTGCACGTTTCGCAGGCATGCGGCTGTTGCCAGATAGATGTCAGAGAAGTTGGTTTGGCCATCGCTGACAGTCACTTGTGAGGAGTTCATTGTGGTAGGATCGAAAGCGTGTCATCCATCCGTGGGGGGAGGAATCAGCACGGGCCGAATTTGGAAAGTCGTTATGACGATGGGAGGTGTGACCTTAGGGAGGATCTAAGTAGGTTTTATGTTCTCGTTTTGCAGAATTGAGGAATTAAAAAGCAGTCATCCGCTCGACACGCAGGAACAAGTAGACAAGTAGGAGTGCCCCTAGCTATACCGCCGAAGATCCCACACATACCCAGTTAATCCAATGTTTGTCCACAATCTGCATCATGGTACACAACACGCCCAATCTAGTGAATGTCTACACTTCCACTCCTGACCTTCCTTCTACGGCCTTCCGCGAAACCTAAACTCATCGTGCGATAACCGGAGCCGCGCACAGATGCCAACGCGGCATTCGGCGCCTCTCCGTTGCCCAAAGCTCCGTCCGAGAGGCGGCCGTCGGAGGGGAAAGGGAGAGGCTTCTTCAACGTTATGGTCTGCGTTGCGTGCGCGTTCGAGCGCGATCCGAGACCACTGAGCGCCCAGCTGACCTCCACACCGCGCTTGATGCTCCAGAGCCAGACTATGGCGAAGACGGGAGTGCTGACGAGGACGTTGAGGACGGGGAAAAGGTCGGGAAGGCGCGCAGGAGGTGTGAACAAGGTCTCAGCCAAGTGCAGCACGACGCAAGCGGCATATATCGTCTGACGATTGCTGGTCAGGAGCGGGCAATGACGTCCTCAACCGTTTAAGCATACCATAGAGAGTAGTTGGAGCCATGACCTCTGGGCCAGTTTGATAGGGTTATATCCGACGAATTTGTTCCATAAGACGAGCAAGGCGAAGTATTGCACTCCGAGTCCGTCTCGCTTGAGAAGTGGCCACATACTACACCCGGACGTGAGTACGGGAACTTCAAAAGTAAGAAATGATCGTGTCTTTACCTGAACACCGCGACATTGTTCATAAGCATACCAAGTTCGAAGGTCTGTTCATCGGGCGACGACCCGGACAGCAGCAGAGTCATAGGGAGAAGGGGCACGAGAATGGTCTTCTCGTGGACTTGGAACGAGAACAGGAAGAATGATAGTGAGGATGTGAGCAGAGCATATGGTAGCAGTGGCAAGAGAGGTGTCGGTTGTGTGGGCTTCGTTTTGCCGTCACGTGGGGCACTGGGAAGCTGAAGCTTGTACGCGCTGAAGAGTAGCGTGATAACGGCGGGCAGGAACCCAAGAGCAGTGAGAGCGGCAGATAGCTTCACGAGTAGTTCTTGAGAGGCCCAGCGTTTCCACTTCAAAACGACATTTGACGCGCACCAGAAGTTGGCGACCTTGTCCTCAAACAACCCGCGGTTGAAGGGGAAGATACGGGTAATGGGATCGAGTATTGAAGATATGGGGGCGAAAGGCGGAACGAAGGGAAGGAAGAGGATAACGAATGACACGATCGTCACTACGGCGAGTTTCAAGAATAGTCTTGAGCTGACAGAAGCGTCAATGACGGTCAAGAAGTAGAGGAAGACGAGGGTGTCACACACCCTTCCGAGGGACCGAGGTATACACATTTAGCGAGCAGGTACGAGCCGATCGCAGGTGCATAGTAAAGCGCCATTTGCTTGAAGCCGAGACTAAGAACGAAGCAAATGGCGCCGAGCAGATCAAGTTCCACTGCAAAGAAGTTTGCCGCGAGCAGCGTAAAACCTGGTGCCGTGGTCAGCTCAAATGCGCACATACAGGTATGCCACTAATTACCAAGCATGACGGAGTTATACTGGAAATGGCCGAAGTCGATGAGAATCAATGCAGGTTGGAATAATAATGTCGCAAGTGCCAATTCCTATGGGTGCAAGACGGTATGAGAGCAGATCAAATTGAAGACATGACTGTCGTTTCACCTGTCGTCGTGCAGAACGAGTGCCTTGCCAGACCTTAGTAAACATGAGAAGAGCGGGAACATAGACCAGAGTGTCGAAGGTTAGGACGGTGAACCGCATGAACACTTTGCTGCCAGATGTTTCGATTCCGCGGGATCGATCGAGCGCAACCCAAGACGTATCTAACCATGCGCCTCTGTACAAGAGTGAATACATGTGCCTGGATTGATGATGTGACGACTTACAGTATGCCACATAACCACGAAATGTACGCCGTCAGTGGCGGGTAGTCGAGTCCCCAATACTGAAGATCATAGGTGTACCATTGCCGGACCGGTAGGTGGATGGTCAGCTCCATCCAATGTCTCTGGGCCTCGTAGTCGCCGTACATGGGTGGCGTTCCCTGACCTGTGCATAGTATGAACTGCTGTACGATTGGCAAGAATATTCCAATTGTGCAGACCAGAGTATGAGCCTAGCCCCACCGCCCACTTCACCCATACGGACGCCAGGATCAGGCAAGGTGCAATCCATGCCTTCATATTCTCATGATGCATCCACCTCAGTAGCCGCTTAGCCAATCCCCCATCATCGTCCGGACTACGCGCTTTATGTGAGGCGAGCGAGGGGTGCGAGGCAACCGTCCCACGACCGTCTTGAGCGTGTAACGAATTAAAGCTGAGATTAGGGTTGAGTCTCCTGCGAGAAGGAGACGTTGCAGTGGCAGAGAGAGGGGAAGTTGCGCGGGAGGGAGAATTGAGTGGAGGCGTGCCGAGCCAATGTCGACTTTCCGAGGTTTGGAGGATATGATGTCTTCGTGGTACAGGCGCAACAATCTCCGAACGGTCTGTATCCGAACTGATTCACGCGTTCACGCACTTAGATATCCACATACGCGCGTAATGAAAGTAGTACGCACACGTCGCTACGAATGCTAACGGCAGACTGTCGGTGCCTCAGAACCGGCGTGGTCGCCCTATGACCCCAGTTCACGGGCACTGTTTGTGCTGATGTCTGCGAATTGAAGGAGGCCTTCCGTAGTCGTTGTTTAGGCTGCAGTGAATAGCTGCCCTGGGTGAATTCGTCCATGTCGGGGTAGATGGAGGGGTAATGAGACGATGTGATGGCTGAGACGCGCTCAGGCCGGCGGCGCCGCGCAAGACGTGAGCACACCTGTTATGCTGGATAACTCCAAATCTGGGACTTAAAATACCGGACGCGTAAGCGATACGCGTCTGCCTCAGCACTTGCCTGCTCTCTAACCGTGACCACCACCTGCAATGGGATTTACGCTGCCTCCACGCATGAACAACTCTGCTGCTGCCGACAATGTACGCTCGCTCATGGCCCGCAAGGACGCCATTGAAGCGGAGATGGAGGCCCAACTCTCGGTCTTGCAAAGCAACTCTGTGACCATGGACACTCCTCTCGTCGATTCCGAGGGCTTTCCCCTAGCAGACGTAGATATCTGGGCCGTGCGCCACGCTCGTGTGCGGATAATTGAGCTGCGAAACGATCTCAAGGCCCTCATGGACAAGATCATGCTCGCATTACAAGAAGTCTACGACCCGAGCGCACAGTCCCAGCCCGCACCTGCCGCAGAGTCTTCAATGAATCGTGCCTCCAGCGGGAGACCCGAGCCATTCGCGAGAGTTGACGGTGTCGCGCCAGGCAGTCCGGCTGCTTCAGCAGTAAGCCAATGCTAGTTGACTAAGTGGGATGCCAGTTGTCTGATTGTCCTCGAACACGCTAGGGATTGGTTCGAGAGGATCTCGTTATATCCTTCGGACCTCTCACCAAATCTTCATTCGCGACTTCATCGTTACAGCCCCTCGCTGAGCTCGTAGCTGCCCAAGAGAACGTAAGCGCGTGGTGGTGATTGATTTCTTGCAATGGGCTAACACATGTTCACAGCAGGAGGTGATCATTGAAGTGCTTCGATCTGAGAACCGCAAGGTTAGACTCACCTTCATCCCACGACGGGGATGGGGTGGACGAGGTCTGCTTGGGTAAGCTCAGTCAGGTATCATCGTCCTGTTGTCCTCACTGAAGCCTATCCTCCAAGATGTCATTTGGTGCCCTACAACACCACGTAACGTTTCGGTTCCAAATGTATCCTTCGCCCATTGCTAGTCGCGCTGTATCAATCAAGTTCTGTATCATCTCTTACTCTTATCTGCAACGTTGACCCCCATGCCGCTACGTCAATGTAGATGCAGGTTCATTCGCTCGACCGTTAGGGAAGGAGCTTCGGTGTGCAGTCACCTTTACCATGCATGCAAGTTCCCGAAAAGTCCGCAACAATTTGGCTCCCATTACAGTAGTGATGTGATGTTCCATGACTGATCCCTCGGGCTCCCATACAAACAGCCTCCTTACATCTTACGTACTAGAAGAACCACATACTGGCCACATGTCGGAAATAACAGTCGGTAGCCGCTCACAAACGCGCTCCAACTTTACCGGCATTTGCACCGTAAACGATGGCCGAGTCCGTTTGCATGCGATCCTGCGACGAGTTCTTCGCCCTGCGCACGTTCTCCAGGGCCGCGTCAAGCCCGCCCTCCAAGACCCACCGCTTGAAGACTTCGGCGTCGATTTCGTGGCCGGGCTCTGACGTCTTAGCGGCCCAGATGGCATGCTCCAGGAGGTACACAGAAGATGCGATGTGGCTGAACACGAACAGTGCTGGGCGGGGGACGAGAGGATGTAGCGGTGCCTTGTATGCGTCTACTAGCTCGGGCAACGCGTTGCGGAGGGATGCCAGTGGCTCCGCCAGAGTTTGCGCAAGTGGGCCAGGGCAGGACGCGATGATGTCGTTGGTCCACTGCACAATTGACAACCTTAATCGACGAAGGATGGACGCATGAAACCTGTACATACCTTGATGAAAGCGTCAAGAGCGGCCGACTTCTCGACGACCCGTACGAGATCCAGTGAAAGGACTGTGATGGTACCCTCCCAGATCTTCTCGACAATACCGTCTGGAATCAACCTGTGATTCAGGTGAGCCACCAGACTGTCCTCAGGTCCACATCCACGTACGCACCTGGCAATTCCGTTCTCCTCCATGTACCCCTCGCCACCGAGCATAGTCATACACTCCTCCATGGCCGTCACACACTTCTCCGCGGCAAACGCCTTGATCGCGGGGGTCAGAAGCCTCAGCCGCAGGCCCTCGCTCTCGCTCGCCACCCCACACTCATTCTTGCCAAGCAGTACGATCGACCCGAACACAAGGTGCACGAGCGCGCGGTACAGCACATGCAGCTTCGCGAGCTCCGCAACATGCAGCGGCGTATCCTTCAGGAGCTGCCTCCCGCCCTTGATCGCGCGCCCGTGCGAGTGCGCGGTGGCGATCGCGAGCGGCTTGCGGAGGTACGCGACGGAGCTCATCGCAGAGTGCGTGCGCGTGATGTTCAGCACGGGCGTAATGAGCTTTACGCCCTGGTTCGGCTCCCCGAGCAGATACGCCTCCGCACCCTGAATGGAGAGCTCCGCGGTCGGCAGGATCTTCGTACCGAACTTGTTCTTGAGCCGGTGCAGCTGGATGTTGTTCGTGAGCGCGGACGGGCGTGGGGCGCCCGCGGGGCGCACGAGCGGCAGCCGCACGGGGATGAGGAATAAGGAGAGGCCGCGGGAGCCGTCCTCGGGGCGTCCGGTGCGTGCCAGCGCGAGTGCAATGTCGCTGTCTGTGGCGCTGGAGAACCATTTGAAACCGTCGATCTTGTACTGCGGCCCGTAGGAGGTCGTTACTCCTGGGACGGGCGCAGCTACTGTCTCTGTACGAGATACGTCCGAACCTCCTGGACGCTACGGACAGGTTGAGCGTGAGCTCATCATTGATATGTCAACGCGTACCTCCGTCATCCATTGCCCAGCGGTATATGCCTGTGCCGGATCGCGGCTGTAGGTACACGTTCAGCGAGGAAAGTAACGGTGAAGATCGTTGACATACCTAATCAACCTGGCAAGGATGTCCTCCTTCAGTTGTGGCGTACCTATGAGCTCCAGAACTATAACAGACAGTGAGAATGGTGAGGTTGTCACGGAAGATTTCCCAACTACACACCACGTGCAACACCATCTGTCATGCTCAGGGGGCAGTCAACCTATGAATTGTACTTAGTGAGCCTCCGGCAGTGATATATGCGCAAAGGTAACACTCACCACCTCCGAGTCTGCAACGCTGACGAACAGCTTCGCAAAGCCATACGACCGGCTATGTTCACCATACTTGCGCTCGTACGGGATAGCGACTGTGCCCTCGCGCTGGTACAGCTCCTTGAGCCCGCGCCAGCCCTCTGACGTCCGCAGCTCATCCACACGCCTCCCCCACGAGTCGTACTGGATGAGCTGGGGCGGCGTCGCGTGCTTGCTCAGCTCCCGCATGGCTGGCGTACATTTCATCCGTCAGCGAACATGGTCCGTATGGCACAGTGGCGGCGGCCACCGGCTGTGGCGCTTACTCGTGAGGACTTCTCCGCCGAAGCGGTCGAGGTCCGCGTTGACGTCCCGGAACACATCTGCCGGGAGGATGCGCTTCAGGAGCGCTGGCAGGACAGGGTCGGTGCTGTACGGATTTCCCTCCACGAATGGAACCTGATGCACGACTGTCAGTGGTTAGGTCCGCGCGCATGCACACTCCATTGCTTACCGGCTGGAAGCCTTCCTCGACACGCATGGCTCACGACGGTGTAGGTGAAGGTAGTACAGAGAACGGTCGCAAATCCCGAACTGCCGCTGCCCCCCGCAACCCCCGTACGACCCCCTGCTAC